>JAAXYX010003120.1:0-15280 GCA_036851915.1 Ptenothrix huangshanensis | reverse complement strand
ACAAGGTCATCCCAGATGGTGGCATGGACAGGGGTGAGGTGACTGAACATGTGAGACATGGCTCCAGTAGCTTCAAGTTTATCTCAATTCTCCTCCCTTCCCTTCCATCCCCTCCGCCCCCAATTAATACCAGACACTCAACATCTTCCAACTTAACAAACAATTACAACGTAACAACTACAACTTTCTGCCTTGGACTGCTTAATCGTAACTAATCTCCCCTGGAAGGAGACACTTTCCTGTACCCCCATGTGTTGTCTAAACTAGTTCATAGTTACCCGCTTCACAACCTTTTGAAACTTGCCAGTGCAATTCCCTCTACTCAATCCGTATGAAGCTAGTAACTCCTTGAAAGTTTAAACCGGATTAACCATCAACCGTAATATCAGGATTAGGAGAATTGTGATAATTATCTGGCTATTCCATCAATTGAACAATAACAATCAGTTCATTATTGTGTGTGTGGGTCAAATAGTATACACTAGTGGAAGGACAAACCGTGAAAGAGTTTTTCTTAGCTGTTGTGCCTGTGTCCAATACTTATATATGTTTTGGAAGTGACTCGACTCCGTTTTAGTCCTACCGTTTCCGTCCAGTGTCTAGTAAATGAAGTGATTTCGTGTTCTAACTGCAAGGATGCATATTGTGGTTGGATTTCAGGCGATCGAGGAGGACGAGAGACCTTTGAGGAGACGATCAAAAGAAGGAGTGGAGTTGGAAGGAAGAAGATCCGGAGGAGAGGACAAAGGCAAGGGAGAAAAGATGGGGGAGGGCGACTGGAAAAGTTGCGGATGGCTGGAAGTGATTGACAAAGTGCTGAAAGAGCAATTCTACCGACTCGGAGTATGTATCGGTCACAATCCTTCCTACTTCATCGTCATCCCTATCTTCATATCATTACTTCTTGGAACGGGGATGCAAAGGCTGACCTACGTGGATGACCCCGAGTACCTTTTCTCACCTGTAGACGGAGAGGCCAAGCAAGAACGGACGCTTATCGATACCTTCTTCCCTATGAACTATTCCTCAAAGTTTAATCCATCTCGTTTCGTCAGGCCGGGACGATTTGCCAGGTAACCTTAATCTTTTATTCATTAATTACATCATTTGCTTACACGAATTATGTAGTAATCACCACTTAGCATATTCCATTTCACGCATCCTTGTCGTCTCTCCTTTTGTTGAGCTAGTGATTATATAGTAATAGCATTGCGTACAAGTTGACGACTAGGATTTTGAATGTAATCAACTTAAATTCCGTCTCTTGGTTTTAAGCTGTATTAATAAAAAATAAAGCTTGATGAATAGACATACAACGATGATTAGAGATTACATAGGAACGCACTAACAACTTGAGCAGACAATTATGTACGTTTACCGATTCACGCAGACATAATTTCAGATAATTATACTTGGATCGTCTGAAAAGGTGAATGTTAATAGAAAAAATGAGGAACTGTTTGCTAATTTGGATGGGAATGGGAAATTTTGCGAAAAAACCAAAAGTGATGAAATTATGACATAAAAATGGTAAAACGAATAAGGCGGGGTAGGAAGTAATTAGGGATTAGGATAAGGGTAAACTGATGTAGGAAGCTTTAAGGTAAGGAGCTTTAAGATCAGCATGGCATGGCATGCCATGTCATGGCACGGTATTGCACTGTAAGGTAGATCAAAACGAAGAACGTAGCTAATAAGTGGTAGACAGACGCTGACGTTTGATGGACATTTTCCTTTTTCAATGGTTCAAAGAAAAGATCTTAGCACGCGTCCATGTCTATGAATATTAACAAGTAGGAATTAAGCACCGAGAATTTGGCAAAGAGTTGGCAAAATTAAAACTACATGTACATACATACCAAAATGGAATTTGTATTTTGCGATTGTGTCAGCAAAATTCTGCATATGATTCCAGTGATGTCGAAGTTTTGCTTAAGCAAGCGATTAAGATGTAATAATAAAGGATGAGTGTTTTTTCGAGTGGAGTAGAAGAGTGGGCGAGTGGATAGGTGAGTTATAGTGGGAAATGGGGAAGGTCAAGTCGATAGACAATACCATACATAAACAACACAATTCAATATACACTGATTGCATAATCTGATATGTATACCTGTAAGTGATGATGAGAGGGAGAGGAAAAGAGGAAAGAAACGAGTGAATGGACTGAACTGAATCGACTGAGTAGGTATCACTGAGTGAGTGTGAGTGACTGAGTGAAGCAATGGTAATGGTAATGGTAATGGCAATTAATGGCAGGATGTAGACATTGATTGTTTCAGTCATAGTTGCAATTGCGACTGTGGCTACAATCGTAATTAATAATTGAGACATTGTCATTATATTCTCAATTAATAATGCAACATTTATAATGGTTATTATGAATGTTGATGTTGCTCTTGCTGCTATTTCTTTCTGTGGGTAATACCGTATGTACATTTATTCCTACACGGACGGGGGATAATTTCAATGAAGGTCATCATCGTGGATGAGTCTTTGAATGAATGAATGGGGTGCGGGGTGAAGACGAACAGGATCAGGATCAAGCAATTAATATGTAAACAATTAGTCATAAATTATCTATAAAGCATTCTCAATGTCTACTAGTTATTTCTTCATTCACAGTATAGATCAAGTGATTTTTATGCAATTAGTCGCAATTTATCTCATGTAGGTATTTCATTGTCAAAACCAACTCGATTACATTTAATTGGCTTCCAGTATTTGATTTACTCATGTTTCTGATCACAGTTATTAGAGATGTAGATAGATACTACGACAGAATAATTTAGAATAAATTGCGTGCATTTCTTGTACCATAGCTCAACACCAGTCCTTGATGTCTCAATTTTGTGTTTAGTAATCATTTTTGCTTCATGATATTGTTGATAGAAAATGTAGGTAGACAGTAAGTAGATGATTTGTCATATACCTGTAGGCAGATAAGTATACGATCAGAGCGACAGCGTAGGAATGCTTAAGTATGCATTAAGGAAATACTCATAAGGCAATAAATCATTACTTTTTGCATGGAATAAATCAGGACCCAATTCTGACCCCCGTGTTTGTATGTAGCACTTTTCCAAATAAATCAAAGAATGGTGCAATAGAACCATTAACGCTCTCAGCAAACCTATGTGACGAGATCGTCGAGTTTTCTCTGTGGTAGAGGAGATAAGACAAAGACTTTAAGTTGAGATTGAAGTTTAGATACACGACATTGCATCTGTAGTTTAAAGTGTCAAATATTTGGCACTTTCATATTAGCAAACAAAGAGACATGAGAATGATATTGGCCAATATTGCTTTGACTGTACTCACCTCTACACATTGCACTGCTTGTGTAATGCCAATGCGGCTACAGTGAAGGGCCTTACCTTTTCTAATTTTTTTTGCCATTAGAACTGGCTAAATGAACTTGTTTCTCGATTTGTTTCTATTTTAATTACCATGTTGTGTAGGTATGCAGCTGTATTGGCTAGGTTCTAATGTTTATTTTTTTTACCTTGGGTTCCTGTCGTAAATAATTTATCGTTAACAAACTGTGTTCTTGTTCTTATAATCAGTGCATTTTAAATGGGAACAGAGTTATTAGTATTTGAGAATTATTTAATGTATGTAATGGCTGCTACAAACATGAAATTCTCATAGTAGTCATTTTCGTGATTTCACTGACCCTTTACCTCTAGCCAAATAGTGAACGGGAAAGTCCAAAAAGTACTTCAATTTGTATTTTTTTTCGTTGGTGCATGTAAATGAAGTTTAATTAAAATCGGATGTACGTTTTTGTGTCTGATACACCGAGAAGGTTTTCCCAAAATGTGTACTTTACTCAGCTAACCTCCCACTGCAGTTCTCACAGTCACAATCTCCATAGCTCTCACGATCTACGCATTGACAATGGATTGCAAAGATTGAGCAACCATTTTATTTTCTTCAGTTTCCCAGCCTTATCTCCCACGCAATAATATCTAATATTATTCCCACTCAACCTACATTTTATAATTCCATAGCTCAGTTTCATTCCATATCGTGTCACCTCATATCTTAGCAACGTACCTATAAATATATAATTATATATACACATTTCATAAGCACCTACTAAGTGACACTTACCGTTTGGCTTCCATTACGTAAGGTAAACAACTTAATTGCCAATCTTAGCCTATCCCCATATCTTATCTTAAAGGACGATGAAATTTGTCATTTATCAAGGAGTATTTAAAAATGCAGCAAAATCTAAAGAATTTACCAGATACTTATGCACGGGACACTAATAATGGTGATGTATGTACACGGTAAAAAACGGGTGCATTTAAAACAAGTCATATCTACGCGTAGGTATTTAGTGTAACTATGAACGCAGTTAGGATGCATCTGAAGTGCTTCTAAGAATCTAAAGTGAATCTAAAACGTACCAAAAGTGCATTTGAAGCGTATCGTGCAGTCCAAGGTGCGTTTTTAGTGTACTTAAGTTGTATTCGAAACGCCTTCCTTCATAATTATGGAAAATACGAGCGAGTTTTAGTGCATTTTCTCCTGTTTTAAGATACTCTATTTTTTACATTGTACTGCAGCAAACAAATCTGAAAAGATCACAAAACTCGACAGTGACAAGTGAAGGTTGATGGATAAAAGCTTAAATCATATTTGAATTGCGTCCCATTTCTAATTAAAAACGTTTTGTCTTATGTTTTTAGGCTGTTTATATTAGCGAAGGACGGCGGGACACTATTACGTTCTCAGGTGTGGAAGGAGATCAATGAGCTAGACGAATTGGTGCATAGTGTCAAGATCGAACACGACGAGGATGAGTTCCGGTACGCGGAATTGTGCGCTCGATGGGAAGAGGATTGTTACGAGAACGACGTGCTGGAATTGGGCGAAATCATGGACCAGATTGAAGTGGGTAACGTTTCGCTCACGTATCCTGTCATGCTCAACCCCACCACGTTCAAGACATATGCCTTCCCCTTCTTCTTCGGCGGAGCGACTATCTCGAACGTCTCAACTGTCACCTTCGTGAAGGCTCTCCAAGCCAATTATTTCATCAACGTCAACTCACCCAAACTGGAACTCAGGTAATAATAATTGTCAACGTGCTGGTGCACGTGAGAGATCGGAGTAAATCCCTCACGTGTAACTCATGTGTCGATTCTGATTATCTTGGTAGTTACCCACAATTATTTATTTCGTCATCTCGTCCACACGTTTCTCATTCCAGCTGTGTTTTTAATCCAATTTCAATTCAAATCATTTGAATTGAACCCAATTTGTTCGCTGTCCTCCAATAGCTTCCCACCCTTTATATCATTCCCACCACTCCGAACACTAATCACCGAACACACATAAGTAATCACTACCAACTTTCCCACTTTTTTCCCCTTTTTCACACACGCTTGTTTTCTCTCCCCTCAACCTTCTCACGTTTAACTGAGCAAAAACCAAGCTAATTTTCCACCATGTCTACGATTTCATTCTTATTCTCATGCTATTCTCATTTGTACTTTCCTAATTGCACTCGTCTAAAAATAACAGCGCAAAAACGATGAAATGTATCCTGTCCCTTGAGTTCCTTGCATTGCTTCCGCTTCCGGTTCTCCAGCTGGGGAAGCCGCGTATGTGGACGAGGAAACGCAGAGTCATATAAATAATAAATAATTAAGTTGTTTATAGTAATTGGATTAATGAAAAAAATCAAAGTAAATAAAATGTGGTAATTAGCACAACAGTGGTGTTAATTTCGATTGAACTTTTTTTAGAGGAGAGAAGTGGGAGCGAGCTGTACTCGACGCTTTGGATCTCGCAGATCAACAAGGTCGCTGGAAGGAGATCACTGTTGCCCGATTCACCGTACGTACCTTGGCCGAAGAACTGGAGAAGAATACGTTCTCGATCATTCCCTATTTCTCTGTCACAGTCCTCATGATGATCCTTTTCACTGTCGGAACCTGTATGATGGCAGATTGGGTCAAATCCAAACCTTGGCTGGGACTTGTAGGCGTCATCTCATCCACACTCGGATCCTTGGCTGCTTTCGGACTGGTCTGTTATTGCGGCGTTGTCTTCATCGGAATCAATATGGCAGCACCTTTCCTCATGTTGGGTAAGCAAGATCTTTGGATTTACTGCAGTCCCCATTATCAAATATTTTGGCTTTCGTCCTTCATCGACTGGACCGCATCCTTGGGATGTTGATGTTGATGAAAGTTCATATGTAAATGATTGGGAAATTGGATTGAATCGAGAGAATGTAGGGAAGTATGTCGAATCCCCGTTACGCTCTCCTCCTCTTCTCTGTCAGCAGTGAGTCGCTGTCGCTGTCGCTGTCGTTGTCTCCATCGTCTCTTCCTTTTCATGCTCTTGTCTCCTCTTTACTCTTCACTGTTTGATTCGAAGGTGCCAAAATACGGCTAATGTGATGCGTCTTTCGTTGGAATGGCTATCATTTGAATGTGTGAATGTGGCACTGCGAGGTGTGATGGATTGTTGTTTGGTTGCGGTGTGCATCTGTTTACGTCTCTCTCACTCCATCTCTCTCTCTCTTTCTCTCTTTCTGTATGTATTGTGTGTGTGGGTCAGGGTGACCGTTAGTCATTTTGCATCTATTCTCATTCCCTTCCTATTTCGTCCATTCCATTTAGTTCTATTCTTAGCCTCCATTCTTGCATCTGATCGCTTCTGACGGCCGAGTTAATTGTCCTGCACGAGCCTGTGCCCTCCTTCCTCTTCTCTCTCTCTCTCTCTCTCTCTCTCTGCAATTTGATGGCTATTGCTCGAGGTAGAGTGATAGTTCTAATAGCTGAATAGTGAGAAAAAACTGAGACAGAAGCTGAGACGATGAGAAGACGAGATGCGTTCGAATAATTATTCCCGTGGCTCACTTCGATTTAATTTGAAAGGAATGCTAACCACCTCCTCATACCCTTTCCTCCCACTTGTCTTCTTTCTATTTTTAGCAAATTTCAGCTCAACTCCATCTTCCTTCCTCACCATTCTCTTCCTATTCTTTAATTTTTTATTTCTCATCTACAGTCCACTCACGTCATTATCCTCCTCGGCACAATTGACTATGACTCTTGCAATCTTAACATACTCACGATAATTCTACAAGACGAACTCCAGTCTTAAGAGGAAAAACTTTAGCGATAGCTTCTGACTTTTGAAAGCCCTTCTTAAAGGTAGTGAAAAGCCCCGGTAAGGAGCGTGAGNATCTACAGTCCACTCACGTCATTATCCTCCTCGGCACAATTGACTATGACTCTTGCAATCTTAACATACTCACGATAATTCTACAAGACGAACTCCAGTCTTAAGAGGAAAAACTTTAGCGATAGCTTCTGACTTTTGAAAGCCCTTCTTAAAGGTAGTGAAAAGCCCCGGTAAGGAGCGTGAGGAAATTAGACCTGGGAAAGTACTTGCGATTTAGAGAAAGAGGATGTATGTACAATCTGTATCGCCTAATATATGAATGCAATTATCCACTACGAATCCAGGCAATTCCATTACTCATCAATGTTGCAATCTCGTATTCTACAAGTTTGCCACGACTAATTGCGATACCACTAAAACGCTATTATTATCTTCCCGTTGGACAGCAGACCCTATACGTTTTCTGTAATCTACACCTAATCACAGACAACAAAAAATAAATGGGAAAACGGATGAATGGGTAGAGTCGGGGAGTAAAAAACCAGGACTTTCCTAAAAAGACTGGAGGTGGAGAGTGATGATTAACACATACAAACGGATATTAGAAGGTACAAACTGCTAAAACGATGACAACCGTGGGAATTGTGGGAAAAGCGTGAAAATGTTTTACTGTGGGAAGAAGTGTGCCGGAATTTGAAGGTATTCCCTATGCCATAACGACAACGACGGAAGGATTACAATTACAAGATTAGTGAACTACGAATCATCGTGGAATTTCTTGTTCCTGGGTCAAGGACTTGTACATCCGCTGTCTCTCATGAGTCGTGTATCACAAAGAACGAATCTACAATCTAAAACTGCAATCTGTTGAATGACTTGGATAACAATACCGTCACTTAAGTAGTGCTTACATAAGTCCTTTGCATAATTTCAACTATGAATCAGTTTGTTCAATAAAATGTGACTGGACGCGAAACTGAGGAGGGAAAGTGATTAGTGAAACCACTACTGAAGTAAACTCATCAGAGTGAAATAGTTTCAATAGATGATGAGTTAGGTGTGAATGCAAATAAGAAATAGAAAAGGATTGTAACAATTCCTGCCTCACACACGCAAGTAAAATACAAGTTGGAACAATTAAAAGGAGTCACTTACAATCTACACTATCGACAGAGAGGAAAATGAATGAAAAATGAAAATGAATGAAAAGTGTGAAAATATATAAAAAGTAGTAGCTAAAAGTAGCCAGTCACGTTGTCACGTCCACTCGTCACGTTGCGTTGTCCATTCGGCCATTCTTCCATTGATTCCTTATTCTTTCAACTTCTTTCCATTTCTTTCAAACTCTTTGTCCGCTCTTGTCTCGATGGGTGTTTGGAAGTTGTAGCCACAAGGCAAAGAATAATAGTGCATAGGATGTGCGAGCACGAGGAAAGAAAATGAGAGATGAATGACGTGAGTGAGACGATGACTTGAAATTCTCCATTTCCCCATTTTATCTCGATGTCCGTCCAGAAGCATTCCATTCCGCATCTTCTCTTTTTACTCATTTTTTTCTCTTCTCTCTCTCTCTCTCTCTCTCTCCCACTATTTTCTTCTTTGGTCGCCTTTATGCTCGTTGTATTGATTGATTGCGTTGATTGTATACCTCCCCACGTCTCTATTCAGTTATTTCTCTTCCTTCTCGCTGAGATTATGATTTTAGTCATTGTCCTTCCTTTTTTGTTGGGGAATTCCAATTCTATTTTTAATGTTGCTCATTACTTTTACATGCTTTACGCTGTAATCTTACCTGTGTTTAGACGCACCTGCATGTACATATAAATTATTTCCGCCTCAGATACTTTTTTCAATTTATTCCTTTATCCATGTGTGTATTATTAGCGTATTCCTTTTTATGGACTCATTTTAAGCCATAAATTTCCCTTTAAATTTTACACACTTATGCAAGCTATAAATTTTATCCTGCTGTTTACTATAAAATTTATATTAATGGGAAAACCGACGCATGTTAACGAGCCTGGGAGATAAAGAATCGGGAAATACCCTTCCAGTTCCTTCCCACATCTTAATAATGCAAGAAACTATTTCAGTACAATATATCATATCTGTCTCTTCCAATTTAAATTATCTACATAAGTTTGATTGCAATTAGGATTGTCATTAGAATAGTCATCATTGCCATTATGCCCTTTATTCAGATAATTTGTGATTCGAGAATTTGTGAATTTGTTTTGGCTGGGAAAGTGAGAAAGTGGTAGAACAAGTCGATTGAATCCACTCCGTCCACTCCTCATTCAACTCCAACTGTAACCCCAACACCCACCAACTCAATCATCGCGAGCAAGTCAATTAGTGTATTGATCAAAACACACAATTTCCTCAAATCCCATATTCTTCATTATTTTATTAGTTCCAATGAAGACCACCACCTCTTTCTCTTCATCCTTCTCTCTCTCTCTCTCCGTCTGTGCGCACCCTAGTCGTCCCTATTATGATCAGCACCCCTTCTACCGCAAATAATTTTTGCCAAACTACCACCACCACCCCTTCAGCTTCTTTTGCTCGTTCAGCTGCTTCTGACTGTTTCTTTCCTGCACTGTAATTATATGAGTAGTTAGATGCTTGTGTGAAGTGAGCAGTTGGGCACTCTCGCCTTCCCCTAATAATAATCCATTCCTCTGTATGTCCACTTGGTCCACCATGTCCAATAGATAAGTGGGTCATGTGGGCTCGGCAAGCCGTGGCCGTTACACTTACATAAACACAAACAGAAGCGGAAACTGCAGAGAAGGCAACATTCAAGAGAATAAAATGCTAAATAAATGACGAATTTAAAGATCCTAGCCATAAAGCTGTACAGTCACTGATGCAAACAGCCATGAAAATGTCTTTACTCTCCCACGCCCATTTATCTTATTATCCGCATCCCCATTTATACTTGATGTATTATCCCCGGAGTAATATTAACTGATACTTAAACCTTGCTTAATAGTATGCGGTCAGTTTAATGATTGTGTGTTTTTGATTTCTGTGCAGGTATCGGGATCGATGACACTTTCGTGATGTTAGCGTCCTGGCGTCGGACATCTGTCCATGATCCCGTTCCAAAACGGATGGGTGAAGCTTATGCTGAAGCTGCCGTTTCAATTACTATCACTTCCATCACAGACATGTTGTCTTTCTGGGTGGGCGTCATTACACCCTTCCCCTGCGTCAAGATCTTCTCCATCTACTCCGGAGCTGCTGTGGTGGCCACTTACTTGTGGCACATCTTCTTCTTTGGAGGTGCCATCGCTCTTTCTGGATATCATGAGGCTGACAACCGACATGGTTTCCTCTGGTGTATCAAATCTACACCTAAGTCCAAGTCGACTAATAAGTCTTTGGGATACCGTTTGTGGTGCGCTGGAGGAATTGACCAAGAGGACCCGTACAACCCAAAGGACAACAAGGAACATGGTATCATGGTCTTCTTCAGAGACTACTGGGGAGCCTTCCTCAATCTCACACCTGTCAAAATTGTCGTCTTGGCCTTCTTCATCGCATATCTGGGAGTGGCTTGCTGGGGAATCACCAAGACACAGGAGGGACTTGAGCGCAGGAAACTTGCTCGCTACGATTCTTATGCTGTTACCTTCTTCGACACTGAAGATCTCTATTTCAGAGAATTCCCTTACAGAATTCAGGTAACTGCATGCATAAACTCTGTTTCATAAATGGGTGTAATATTAGTTCTGTCGTTGGTGAACTTTCCTAACCTTATATGTTAATCTATTCAGGTGGTTGTGACTGGCGATATCGAGTATTCTAATGTGACGACTCATAAGCGTATCGAAGCCATGATGCAGCAATTTGAAAAATCCGAGTACGTCGACGGCGGTTCCTTGTACACAGAATCTTGGCTCAGAGCTTTCCTCGGTTTTGTGGATCGATCTAAACTAGTGGATGTAGAGTTCAATATCACGACGGAAAAAGACTTTATAGAAACTTTGGAGGAGAACTATTTAGGCCCATCATCCGTCTTCTCGCAGGACATCCGGTTTAATGAAGACAAGACCAAAATTCTAGCCTCGCGGTTCATTATACAAACAGTGAATATTACGGACTCGAACGAGGAGAGAGATATGGCCGCGTCCTTGCGAGCCATTGCTAAGGAACAAGCGCCCCATCTCAACGTCACCGTCTTCCATCCTTTCTTCGTCTTCTTTGATCAGTTCCTTCTCATCCGAAAGACTTCGATTCAATGCGTGTCTATTGCCGCTCTCATCATGATGGCCGTATCGCTGGTCTTCATTCCGAATCCATTGTGCTCCCTCTGGGTTGCTTTCTCCATCTTGTCCATCGAGGCTGGTGTGGTTGGCTTCATGACTCTGTGGAACGTCAACTTGGACGCTATTTCTATGATAAACCTTATTATGTGTATCGGTTTCTCGGTGGATTTCTCTGCTCACATCTCCTACGCCTATATGAGTGCTCAAGTGGACACACCGGATGAGCGAGTGAAGAGTTGTCTCTACTCCCTCGGATTGCCCATCGTGCAGGGCGCTATCTCAACCATCCTTGGAGTTATAGCTCTCCTAGTCGCACCGTCCTACATCTTCATCACCTTCTTCAAAGTCGTTTTCCTTCGTCATTTTCATCGCGGCCATGCACGGCCTCTTCCTTCTTCCCGTCCTCCTCTCGCTCTTTGGACCGGGAAGCTGTACTGCCATCTGTTCCTCTGGGGACTCGATTGAGATCTCCGAGAGCAACCGGAAGAAGGACAAGGTGGTTCCCTACTCCTTCGTCGTCACTCCAGCTGGTCTGGATCCAAAAAACTATCAAGGTACGTTTATTTCTTGAGGAAATGATAATGCTAATTGTTATAACATTAGTGTGTGTACATTGTTTCTAACTTAAAAGTCTTGTGTTTCAGTGGGAGTTGGAATAGACAAGGAAGGAGGTCGTAACTCGTTCGTGGGAGGCTTCGGTCTTCAAGGCGGATCGTTCGTGAATGGAACCGGCATGGGAGGAGTTGGTGTGGGCGGAGTGATTCCACGTGTGCAAGGGATTTCGAAGAATGCCGTCAAGTCAGCCTCGGCCTCACCCCCATCTCGCAACAGTATAGAGCGAGATCTCGGTCTGGGCACCTCAGGGGAGGATGAGTCGAGTGAGTCGAGTTTGAGCAAGAAGAATAAACAGAAGAGCAGCAAGAACGTAGGAGCACAGAAGCAGATGAAGGAGATGTACAGTAACGAAGGCTACTTGAGTGACGACGAGGATGGAGGTGGTGGAGGTGGAGGGGGCGGAGCTGAAGGAGGGGAGGCAAGAAGAAAGAATCACAATAACAACAACAGCAGTAGCAATAGCAATAAGAATAAATTAAGTCCTGTTAGCAATAGCAATTGTCATAGTTTAGCAAAGGAGAGCAGTCGTATTCGAAGTTCCTCCCTCCCCCACTCCCCTCCCACGGGAGTGGATCATCATGGCAGACCTAAGAATAGTCATAGGGGTTCCTACGTCTCTGAAATGAGGTTTCCATGACAGGCAGGGAGCATGTGAGAGGAGGGACTGTAGAGTGTACCTGCGCTTCAACACTCCATCACCTCCACTCCTCAACGTCGACGTCGACTTTTCGACTTCGACTCAAGCAGGAATATATCCATACACGTCTTAAGACTGTACCCCTTCCCCTCCCCCTCTCCCCAGCCCTTTTGTATTTTTATTATTTCGCTTCTCAAATATATCTTGCTCTCCCCCACCCTTATCCCCCATCCCATTTCTAGAACCTAGAGTTTCTAGATGTTATCATGTTAACTAAAGTTAGACAAAGTAAAACTCTTAATTATAATAAAATAAATAAGCCATGGATTTTTGCAATGTAATCTATTTGACACATGCAGACGAGGAATGAAGTGCGCAAGTGCGTGCTCGATCTTTCTTGTGCATGGATGTTCTTGTAGATCAAGTAATAATGATTTTAAAAGTTGATTATAGAAGATAAGTATTTTAAAAAGAAATGAAAAGTGCTCAATGTTGCAATTAAATACTTAAATACCTCCTGCATTCCTACACATATAAGAGTTAATCGTATATGAATAAGTAATTAATTAATTAATTAATTAAAGTAAGGTAATTAATTAGTTAGTTAAGAAACCAAATCAAATAAATCCTAACAGAGCTAAAGAAATACTAGAGTGTAGTTTATGTAGTGTGTAGAATAATTACTAAATAATATCCTTTTTGAAATGATATAAATGACAATGACTGCAGAGGACGAGGCGCATGCGCTTGCAATCCTTGAGTATGCAATGTATATGTAATTAATATTAATGTTTAATGTAGATACTTCTAATATATTTGTTATACTTAATTATGATTATGATGATGATAATTAATTACTTGTAGTCCGATTGTTGTCTCCAATCACAATTATTGTCAATGTGCACTCTATATCCAAAACGATTCTATCAACAATAATTATTCACATGCAAACATCCCAGGAATTCACTGTAACTTGTTTTTGTATTTGATTCTATTGTGAAAAAGACAAGCCTGGGTCACACTATCTTAGTTTTCTTTCCTCTCCCTCCAACGTCCAAGTAAAAGGCAGAGAGGAGGCGGGCAGGCAGGTCGGTGCGCTTGCGCAGGCGGAGAGGTAAAAGAAGCGGTACGCGGCGGTTTTCCGCCCGTTATGCTGTAGCAACCAGAATTTCAAGCTGGATTTTGTGATTCACGAAAAGAGTTGAGAGGTCGTTCCGCCCCCTCATCCTCTCCCAGGATAAGCCAAGCCAAGCCAAGCCAGGCCACGCCAACCCTCCCCACCCCACCTCACCCCGCAGCAGCAAATTCATCCTTAACATATAATTAATTACTTCAGCCAACATCACCACTGAAGATGTCTGTCTGTGCAATATAATTATAATTACTTGATTATAGTTCTTTAAATGTAATTGTAATTGTATCCCCTGCTCAAGTGTCTGCGGTATTCTGTGTCTCATTATAGTGATATTATGATTAGTTAATCTAGGACAATGAAATGCGCTTGCGCATCTTTTGATTTTGTGACTTTTCAATAATTCCTGTTGGTCATTGGATCAATCCCTTGACCTCTTAATTATTTAATGTATTTTGTCGACACTAATTGTGACTAATGTGGATAAGGTCTGTTACTCCTTTACTTATCCTCCTGGGTAATTAATTCCTTAAATGTTTTCAATATTGCGAATATTTTAAATATTTGAGTGTGGACTTTGGCAGTCGTCATCAGACTATGACGATCAAGTGGTGTTGTATTTACGCACGCGAGAAATGTGTTTCTAGGAAATTTAATTCGAAGTGAAGTTGTCGGTTGGTATCAATTCTCCAGTTCAACGCATCTTGAACCAACGGCATTACTTGCTCACATTTATTATAATTAATTAATTACATTGATTGAGTGTCTTATGATTGTACTGGTTGGATTGATTGAATTGTTGTAAAGTTTTTATTGTCCTCCTGTATCCCCCACATTTAAGACGTACATAGTTGTGCGCATGCGTGAATGCATGTGAACATCTGTGAGGAATAAAGGAAAGAAACGTAGTGCCATTTAAACTGTCGTTCGGTGCAACTCCATTCATTGATTCGTTCCAATTGCATTTAAGAATAATTGCTTCATGCAATTAATTATCAATTAATATTGCATTATCTCACTAAATAGAAAGGAGAAAATAAATTAAAATTATTACTAGATATAAAAATAATCGAAAAATAAAGTCCAGCAAATAGGTTCTCATAATATTGTAAGCATTTATTATTGCTCTGCTGCATTGCCGCTGGAAACCAATTGCCAATAACTAGTGCTCCGAAACGGTACAAATATCTGGGTCCAACTTTTGCTTTTCCTGCACTACCTTTTGATATTCCAAACTCCTTATGCCCGTACCCGAATCCCTGCACCTGGGCTCTTTTTCAATAGTTTACAAGACAATTCTCGAAAAGGCATTACCAGGGTTCGGAGGCTGTTTTAACAGCGGGATGTTAATTTGTGGTATTTACATGTTTTAACATGGAATTAAAAATGGCCTAAATTTGGGTAAAACGTGTCAAAAACTGGTAAAATCAAAAAATAAATTTAAATGATAAAACAAAATAAAATAAATAATAG
>JAAXYX010003119.1:0-15283 GCA_036851915.1 Ptenothrix huangshanensis | reverse complement strand
ACAAGCACATTTTTGACATTTAATCAGAAACACATGCAGTTTTTTATATTTACAAAAACAAACAAGCACATTTTTTGAAATTTAATCAAAAACAAAAGCAGTTTTTTTGTATTTACAAAAAAAACAAGCAAATTTTTGACATTTAATCAAAAACACATGCAGTTTTTTTATATTTACAAAAACAAACAAGCACATTTTTTGAAATTTAATCAAAAACAAAAGCAGTTTTTTTGTATTTACAAAAAAAAACAAGCACATTTTTTTAAATTTAATCAAAAATCCAAACAGTTTTTTTTATTTTACAAATACAGACGTATTTTCATTTACATTTTATACAAAACAAACGCAGTTTTTTGAGATTTACACTGGATAGGTTCAACTTTTTTTAGTAGGCCTACCAGAAAAAACCTCCTGCGTACGCCACTGCCAGACTAATGCAATTTTGCAATCAAAAATTGCAATCGGAGCTCTCGGAATTCTGACCTTCATTATGCTGTATACTTCACCATAATTTTGTAATTGTAATTATGTAAGTGTTTTGCGAGTGATTTTTTAGTTTTTGCAATAAATCCACCTTTTTTTGCTCTCAGTTACGAGTACAAATGTGAATTTGATTCCTAAAACAGTATAAAAAACGTGCTTTAAAAAATTCAAAAAAGATGATTTTTTATATTATTACGGGCAGAGACGGAGAGCGCCGAATCTAACCATTGTTTTAGGGGAAATAACTTTCCAGAAAGTCGTTTGTGTGTGACAATGACTGGGACAATGATGATGATAAGGATGGAGAAAAATGAACTTAAAAATTATTGTCAATCATTACGATTTTTGACCTTGAACCAAAAGCATATACGTATAAATATATACACGCTCAGATAATTTTATCCTATTACTTTTTCGTACGTAATCAAAAATAAACCCAAACTTACACGTAATTATTATAATTAGAAAAAGTGTGTTTTGGTGAATTTTTTTTAATAATGACGATAATCCGTTATTAGAATTTAGAAATTAGTTGACATGTGCAATGTTTTTGTCTTTAGCATGACATAGTATTGCCAATGTATATAACCGCTGCAAGGCGCGAATTCAATTTGGTTGTAGGTTTCACAAGATTCAGAAAAGCTCTTGGAGCGCCTGAAATCCACAAACAAATTCGAATGATTACCTTACACGAAAATACAAAAGTAATTGGTAGAAATGAAGAAATGTACAAGGCGTCGAATTTCTTCTCAACATAGTTATTTTAAACTCACTGGAATTTAACGTTGAAATGTAGTTCATGAGCAGACATT
Source organism: Ptenothrix huangshanensis (assembly GCA_036851915.1). Classification (NCBI taxonomy): domain Eukaryota; kingdom Metazoa; phylum Arthropoda; class Collembola; order Symphypleona; family Dicyrtomidae; genus Ptenothrix; species Ptenothrix huangshanensis. The sequence continues at coordinate 13,988 of JAAXYX010003119.1, read as the reverse complement.
AGCGTCGTTTTCATAGTCGCAATCGTAAGATTGGCATGTCAAAGCGTTCTCCCCGCAAGGTTGGCCCGGGGGAATTTTCATATGTTTCGGCAGGTCGCAATACTCAATGTCCTCATCGCAGAATCTGGGGGGTTTACAATCACTATCTTTTTTGCATTCCTCTCCAAATGCCGACGCCGTCCATACAGCGAGGATAGCCAAGAAAACAAGTTGAAATTGAAGGAGTTTCATTGCGATGAAATTAAAGTGATGAGTAAATGAAAATAAAAATTAATTTGTAAAAACTAATATGCTTTTATAAAATATCCCGACTAAAATTCTTGCTAAAACCCTATCGCTACATATGCTGTATGGAATGTTGATTGTAATTTCTAATCAGCATTTGTATCAAAGGCACTAATGAAGATAAGACGAATAGACAATTATTAATTCAATGCATTTATTCTCTTAAGTTGAACTTTACAATTAGAATTCATGTGTTTATTTTCTTTGCTCTTTGTATTCATGACTTAAATGGTAAACGATGTAATAATTCAGAATTAATTAGCTGTTTATACAAACTGATTACAAAGTTTAAAACATAGTTTATAATTAGTTTGCATAAAAATAAAATCAAATTTTACTATACACTTAAGAAAGCATTTTAAATAACGCAAATGCATTCTGAACTTTCATCAAAAATTATACTAAAATTAGCTAAAATTACCAAAAATGTGTAAAGCATAATTAAAAAGATAGATTGTTTTACATTCGCACCCAAAGATTCACAAGGTTCAAAGATTATGACTCACAAACATTCTCTGTATGATTTAACTGCATTAATTTTTTAATTTTATGGAGCCATAAAATCACGCCAAGTCTAACTCATACCAACCTCGAGGCTCGAGGTTTAATTCGTATTCCACGTTGCCGCAAATATTCAAGAGCAGATTCGGAAATTTCATTAAGAAACCTGACAGAGGTTAAGTTTGGGAAAAGTGAGCACAACCTTGTCACCCAATCATCGGAAACGAAGCGTTCTCCAAACTCAACCTGCAAATGTCGTACAGATAAAAATGGACCCCATAAATCATGAGGCAGGATTTTTCCTGGCCCTTTCGTGTGACAATATCCCCCAAAATGCAACTCAACCGTTTTTACATTGGGACATTTGTCGGCCAAGTTGACACCCAAAGGTAGCATTGGAGGGCATAAGTTCCACGATTGCGATGTAAAATCAATTTTTAAATGCTTTAAATTTGGAAAATTCGGAATAGTCAATCCAAGAATGTCACCAAGAGGTCTCAACTCTAAAGTGTCATTAAGAGATTCGGAGGACTGTTCAAAGATCGCTGAAAGTATCTGGCCCATTCTATGCAGCTCAAGGTACAGTTCTGTGCGTGCACCAGCATATTGAATGGTAGAAAATCTCGGGGTTTGCGTCAAAACTTGTTCATAAATTGCAAGAAAATCTGAAGTAAACATTAACGATAGGTTTCTTAACCGAGGAATCGCATTTTGAATCTTCAACAATTTTTCAAGCCCATTTTTGTAGTCATTGCTGATGACGTATTTGTCAAAATAAATATTTTTTAAATTTTTGGCTTTCTTGAGTACAAGAGAAAGAAGATGAGTTGGGAAATCTCCGTATAATTCTAAAGTGTGTAACTTTTTCATTTCAGCTGCACATTCGATAGCTTCTTCTATTTCTGCTGGCGCGGGCGTCGATGTTTTAAAAGTTTTTTCAAATTCTAAGGTTTCTATGTTCGGCAGATATGTGGTTGCAAGCAAGAGGACGTCATACACCGTTGTCTTAAGTTGATGTTCTATGTTTCCAATTTTTGGTTCAAACCACAAGGATTTCACAAGGTGTCCAAATTTTCGGAAAAAGTATTTTATTCCGTCGCTCAGAGGATCATCGGTGATCACAAATCTGTTGCAGGGGAATATCAGGGAGTTTTTAACAAGATCCTGGAGATCTCTCAGAGACCCTGCGTTGCTAATTGTAAAGTGTTCATTGAATGTGAAACGAGCTTTAAAAAAACTAAACCGACAGGCTGCAACCATATCGTTTGATATGTAAATACGGCACATGTAGTTTTTCTGAAATAGAACTTTGGTTGCTTCGAGATTCCACAGGCGGTTCACTTGACGGCTTGAAAACAGATCTTCGAGATTCAGCATTTTAAAAATATGTCGCAACACCTGAAAAATTGAACAGTCACAAAATTAGTAATAATAAATAAATTAAATAAATTTTCGTTACACGCACTGCGTTACACAACTGCTTTCGGTTTTATCGAAAGCAGCTTTTTATAAATAAATTTAAAAACCCGAGTGTTTTTTATGTTTTTTTTAAAAAAAATAGGAATGGGTGGAAAAAGTGTAGTTTGCCCTGCTTAATAAGCTTTATCGGCCCATAATGACAATGACGTTTAAAATGTAATAAAATGCAACAGACTTTGTAATTTTTGAATTCAGCAAATTCTAGCACCAGATAGGCTGTAATGTAATAATTACTACGTAGTTGCTTTTGGCATATCGGCTTTTTTCTTTAATAATTGTACTTAGTAACTGCAATTACCAAGTCATTGGAAAATACAAAATTCTCCGGCAAAGCTCCTTCTTCCGCCGATGCATCTTCTAAAATGGTTCCCTCATCATTTTTGATTCGTTTTACATTGCATTCTAAACTTGTGGTTGCATCATCCTTGGCAGTTAAATCTTGAAGATTCATTTTATTATTTGAAGTTAAAGAAACACTTTTTATACATTGAATCGATCCGCTTGTTCCAGCTGCAGGTGGTGGAAATTCTTCATCAATTTCGCTTGTGCTGTTATTGCTTAATGATGGTTCTTGTTGTTCTGACATGTTTTGTGTGTTCATATGTCTCCTTGGTCCAAACCGAGCTTTTAAGTAAAAAATTAAATGGATTAATAACTTTCTAGACATTTAAGTAGGTAATAAAAGTCAAACTATTTGAATTGCAGGTAAAATAAGAAAATGTACTTTGCTAGAACAGTAAAGAGAATTTCAATCACTAATAACATGAAAAGATTAAAAAAAGATTTATGATAAAGAAAATCAGCCTAATGGTGACCACAAATCCAATCGTGACCACGAAAGCTCACTTAATTTCAAAGAATTAACTTTGTGAAAATTGAAACCATGAAAACCACAGACTGACGGCTGTTTGTTCACTTTGTATTTTACTGAATCGTACGAATCTTGCTTTTGGGTTAAGTTTTCTTGTACAAAATCAATTCGTTGGAAACAGTTATGGAATATTTCATGATTAGAAACTTTTTTGTACAATTACACTTACATTTAACAATTAACGTTGAAAAACTAAAGGACTTACCTAATTATTTTTCTTACCACTCGAAACACAATTTGTGCTAAAAGTAATAATTTATAAAGTATATTTATTTATAAAGTTCAAAGTTGATTGGATTTGGAATTTCACCCGAGAAAGAAGGCGTAGCACAGAATAATGCAAATAAATATTTTGACACAGAAATTTACACAATATTGAATCAATCCTAATTATTTGAATGCTTAAAGTAAAATTGATAGATCTCGTGAAAAACATTCAACCCAAAAGAATACTGAAAACTGAAGAGTGAGCAACTCATTTGTTCTTTCGCGCTTATGCAAGGAGAAAGAATTTTCAGTGATGAGTTGCTCCAGTTCCAAGTATGCCTTAATTCCATATATAAATGTACTTTAGTTTGAACAAAACCAATTCCAATTTGTTAAAATTTACACAAACACAAACAGAAATGTTGTTTGATATTTAAGCAAAACCAGGTGTAGTTTTTCAAATATAAACGAAAACAGAAGGAGTGTTTTCTTTACTCAAAATCAGATGCAGGTTTTCGAAATGTATACAAAAAGGATAGATGAAGCTTATTCAGTTATTCACAAAATAGTATTTATTTGTTCTGCTAGAAAACAATTCTTGCAGGCGCGAAGCTGAGGGGGGGTGAGTAGTATATACCCATGGTGTTAAACCCGAGTTATCGATCGGTTTTGGAGAGCGAGCGCGCGCGCGCGGTCTGGGCATAGAGAGAGTGACGGCCAGTACGTGTTGTGATGTATGTGCGTACGTGAGTCGGTGCAGTATATACTCCATGTAGGTATATAGGAAGCAGTGTGTGTAGATATAGTGTGTGTGTAGGTATGTATTGGATGGGTGAAAGTGGAATGAAGAGTATGTATAGTGAGTATGTGTGACTCGGTACAGTATATATCTAGGTCTATAGTGTGCGTGTGCAGTGTGTGTAGATATAATGTGTGTGTAGGTATATAGTGGACACGTGAAAGTGAATGAATAGTATGTAGTATTGTGAGAATAGTGTAGGAATGATAGGCCATGTGGGAAAGCCGAGTTGTATCGAGGGAATTTGTATGTAAGGAAAGCAGTGCAGTGTGGACATGGAGAGCGGTGGTCATTACCTACCTGGTTGAATGAATGTATGTATGTATGTACGTACGTGGAGTGGTGCGGTATATGAGCATGTATTTGAATGAACGAGTGTGAGTGAGGATTGGAAAAATACAAGCCTTGACGTGTTCATGTCTTTGTATGTACGAGCGTAGGAAAAGTACAAACTTTCAAGTTATATATGAATTTTAATAATTTCACTTAATAATTGCATTTTGTTTCCACAGTACATAAATAATGAGGCTATATGTCAAGGTATGTATGTATAACAGGTGTTTTGTTTACAGATCATTCGTTTGTTATTTCATGTGTATGAACAGATTATGTATATGTATATATTAAGTTGTCAAATAAACACTGGTATACTATAGTCAGACAAAGGTAGACATTTATTTTATTGGACTTATCAAGCGACTAGCACTCAGTCATTGATCCATATTGTGCTATGCCATGCCAAGACGAGTAGAGACAGTCAAAGCAAAGCGAGTAATTATATTCTTTTTAATTTAAAGTACTGTTCTGTCTTGCCATGCCATGCAATATCATGCCATGCCATGTCATGCCATGCCATGCCATGCCATGCAATGCCATGCCATGCCATGCCAAGTCATGCCATGCCATGCAATGCCATGCCATGCCATGCCATGCCATGCCATGCCATGCAATGCCATGCCATGTCATATGATATTACGTTTGCAATGCATTATAATGTTAAATTCAATGATAAAGAGAAAGACATTTATTTTACTGTTGCTACTATAGCAGCTGTTAAACAGACACAGTAGACTGCTAATACGTTGTCATAATTTAAATAAGGCATTTAACAAAATTTGTGAATTGTTGTTGCTTTGCGTGTAACAAGTTTCGTATTAGTAATAATTATGGTCAACTATTTGTGTTGTATAAATGATTGTGAACAATTTTGACTGATCCTCTTCATTCATATGATTAAAACAAGGTCTGGTTAAAATTTATATTTCAAAGATTTTGTATGGTACATACTTAAAAAACGTAATCTTTCAGTAAGAAATAAAGATTAACAGGAAGATTCAATGAATGTTATGTATGATATGAATATAATAAAATTACAAGTATGAAATCCAAATAATTAAATATATTAGATTTGTAGTATAAGTGAGTACAAGTACATGTCGATTATTCAAGATAGAATTTGTACATAATAACACATTTGTAGCAAAAGTGCATTAATTAGAAATTCCAATTATTAGATTTTTGAAAAAGTGCATTATATTATGCATTACGTAAAGCATTGTTTCGAAATAATATATCTTTTAGTTATTCACTTTACATATCGAAGGTGCTATTTTATTGTGTTATATTTGTGTATATATTTATTAAACGGAAAGTTACTAGCGAGGTTTTGCGCACTAATGAGAGTCCATCAATGCTAAGATGATGAATTTAAAATGACATTTTGTGTGTGTGTGTGTGTGTGTTTGTGTGGACATATTGAAAGCAAGTTCCATTGGTGATGGATATACGCACATTATCATACATACTAATTATATAAAGTTTTGATTTGTATTTTGCATTTATTCACACTTCTTGCTTATTTGCGTAATAGTTACTAAACTTATTATGTTATATAAAATATATGTAAATGTTTTCCTCCATAAAGGTCTAGTACTAGGGTGAGAATAAATTTCTATTTTTTGTTACAGTAATGCGAATGTAAATGGTTTGTTTATCGTTGTCGGTCTGATAATTTTATTGCTTTGTTTTTCATGACTCACTGTGTACATTATGGAATGAGAAAGAGGACACGCAAACGTGCTCATTGTCAATGTTCTTGTCGTATGTAATTGTTTATAACGCAATTTTGTTATCATGCTTAGATATTATGTTTCATGCTATAATTATCAATTACGGAAACTGTAAGGTATTTATTGAAGATCAGAGTTCTTTTATAATGTCATAGTTGAAAACATGACATTAAAAATCATCAAGGGAAATGGAAATAAACGGCATAAATAGATACAAATGGATCAAAATGCATAACAAATTAAAATAAGGATTTGAAACAGGTGTTTATATTACTTCAATGCATTTCATGTACTGATTTGCATGATTTTAGTAAAGTGTGACGGTCAAATAATAATTATTGTAAAAATAATTACAATCTATGAAACACGGCTGTGGTTTCTTACTTTTGCCAAACAAATGAATGCATACTCGAATATGTAATACAATTAACACTACCTTATCACAATAGTAAAAATTAGTATTAAAAATACAAGTGTAGTCCATATCTACACACTCATCGCAATCAATTATGACCGCATTTGTAGAACTGTAATTCGATACTGAGAGGAATTTTCTGTAAAGTCATTATAATAATAAAATCGAAGTTTGGTATGTATTTTCATTGTACCGTAAAACTTCTAAGTATAGCCCAGGTTATCATTGTAAATATTGCCTCGTGACCGGGTTATCTTTAGAGACCAGCTATCTTTTGAGGTCCGGCTATCTTTAACTAGCTTTTAAATATGCATTAGTTTTTGATTTATTCGATCCTTTATTGCTCAATTGACAGCGTTTTAATAATAAAACTAATTGAACCTCACAAAACAGAAACAAAAACTTACATACAAACAGTACATTATATTGTTCATAGTTCAATTATCATAATTAAATACCAGCGTAAAGAATGTTTTTGTTCCAGTATTTTCAATGTAAAATATACTCTTGGGTTATCATTTTTTAGTGTAGTTGCAATTATTTATATTTAATAAAACAGTAAGTAATAACAAAGGAGAATTTTATTTCTTGCTCCTTGTAATAAGTTACACTCTGAAGGAGTAATGTAGCCTCGCATGTCAACAATACTAGTTACCGGGACCAGCTGCAGATACAGGATTCATTTCACCTATTGTCACTGGACTCACGTACATACTTAATTATTTATTCTCGTAATATTTCTAAGCTGTAATCCAGCGATGATTTACATTTTATGTAAAAGTAACATGGTACTGTGAGCAAGTGCCAATCATCAATCCGTCTGACAAAATAATTGACACCGGCTATCTTCAGAGACCGGCTATCTTTATATTCAATTGCATGATTCCTACGGCTACCTTTACAGGCAAGCTATCTTTAAGGGGGGGTATAATTAGAAGTTTAACGGTAAATGAATATGAATATAGCCAAGCTAAGCTTTGTTACAATGATTGAGAGGTGGGTAACATTAGAAGTTTTACGGTAGTAAGGTGGGTTTTATAGATCTATGTGTCAACCATTTCTATGATGTGGATCGAATCCGATCGGGATTATATGCAGTCCAAATAAGTGACAGTGAGTATTTTTGAGAGTGAAGATTTATTGAGAGCAATATTTTAATGCTTACTTGTGCATTTTCTCAACCATCAGTAGTGAAAGGTTTTAATTTCACGTCTTATGATCAGTACATGTACCTATATATTGTGTGGACATTTCTGTCTTGTTCCTTGATAATATTTAAGTACAGAAATATGATCTACTTGCTTTTCTTTTTGCTCATGCTCTCAGTACTTTCAAAGTAACACTGTATTCATTATTGCAATCATGAGAAGACTACGTAGAGTAGTAATTATAACAAAATTAGTTTGTCGTGAGCTGGCATTTGTGGAACACCAAATTGAAAATAATATTTTGGGATTTATTGAAACCACATTGAAGAAAAAGTTTCACATAGAGAAAAAATTATGGCAAAAAATTGTTCAACGTATTTTACTTGCAAGAGTTGTCTTCCATCCTGTTATTGGGCTACTCTTACTAATCGTGATCAAATTTGTATTTATGACCTCTCTGAACTTACAATTCAATGGTCTAATCTGGCTACGGAGTTGGAGGACTGCACTCTGGAAATTCCAGTCTACCCTCATATTTTTGCTGTTTGGGGTAAGAAATTTTTTATTAAAGTTATAAAAGGTTGAATTGGGTATAAAGCTATATTTAAATATCTATACGGTAGAATGGAAGCATTGTAGTAATAATATAATGACAAAAGTTGGTATAAAATGCTCGATATAATGGTATCAAAAAATATACAAACCATATACTAGTTTCACTGTCGTTAATAACAGTTTTTGAAAATGAAGTTGGAAAATGCATTACGATCTATAAATTATACTATAGTTGTTGCCACTCTTTCCATCTTTTTTATCGTTAAAGCGGAGCGTAAACATCATTGAAGTGCAGGAAAGTTAGTATATAAAATGTAATATGATTTTATGGATAGAGTTCCAAATGGTATACTTTTTACCAAGAATGGTATTATAAGAATGTCATTACAGTGATTGACTTATGTATTTGCATAGAAATTTTGCCAAGGACCATTGAAATGTTACTATAACAAAATTGTCAGTATAAGTACCGTCAGGGGATAGGTCCGTTGTATTTTAATTTAGAAAAGAAAGTTGTGTAGAAACGCATGTAATTATATACACTGTTTTTTTGGTTTAGTTGCATTGCTCGGAGTTTTTATCTCACTGGCATTTATTCTTATTGGAGCATGCATTTGGTATGGGTCCTTTCGTTCGATTCGAAGAAGATACAATCTGTTTCACCGGAGCACAGCAAGAAACACGGCAACAAATGACTTGGAAATGAATCCAATTCTTTGTGGACGAACAAATCGGATCAATACGAGAAATGAAATGAATTCGAATATGAATGCGTGTGCTCCTACTGCTTCCATTGCTGACATTACTACACAAAGGGAGCGAGCGGGGGAAGGTGAGACGATGCGAACTACGCTTGATGAGATCCCACAACAGAATCATGTTCAGCAGAACTTTCATGCTTTTCGTACTGCACTTGCTTCTCCTATTCCTCCTTCTCGCCGTCATGGTTCTCGCTGTACTTTTACCGTACCACCACAAATACCATTAACAACTTTCGGCACTCCACTGTATACTCAAACTGGAAATGATTTTTTCGATATTGACTTACAGGTTTGAAATTATTACTTTTTAATCAAAAGAAACATGTTTAATTAAAATTATTCTATATAAAATGGTTAGAATGTAATTCTACTAGTCCGTAAGTCCAAGATAAAGCTGTCAATGATCAATGTTACTAAAATGGTTTTACATGTAAATCTACAAATGCGTTATCTGATAAGGAAGTTAGTATCGTAAAACTTCTAATAGTCTCCAGGCTCTAATTTTTCAAACGCATCAAACCCGTGGCTGAATTAGAGACCTGGGTTATATTTGAGATCCTGGAACTATCCATTTAATTCAATGCATTAAGTGCTCGAACTTTATTGCCAAACTTGGTCTTGGATCCTGGGATGTATTAGAGACCTACGATCTATTAGAAGGTTTACGGTACTTGCAAATACATTCTTGTAAATACACTATATAACTAATTATATTTAGGGAAGGAGCGCCTAAATGTGACCAATCCTAATGGTGACACCCCCCCGTGTATTTGTACCTCAAGTTGTGACAGAAACAAAAGTTCACCGGCAATAGAAAGGCTTAACATTGTACTAGTTTTGTTTAAATTCGTAGGCGTGAAGGCTGTTCAGGACAAACATGCGCACTGTCTCAGTTTTTCAGTTTTCAAATTGTATTTGCCTCGATTCAAATTCAATGCCTTCTAGCAACGATTTTTTTAAGAAAATTTTTTTGGATACTGGCTTGTAGACCAGAAAATCTAGAGTAAATTTGCGCTTTCAGAAGTGTGATTTGGTTTCGGGCTTTTAAAATAAACCCAATCAAAAGAATTGAAGAAAAAATACAAACATTTCCTATATGTGACCACACCAACAGTCCTATATGTTACAGGTCTACAACCTACACCCATCGAATAGAAGTTGCTAGTGTTTTATTTTACTGTTAAGATGAATTTTTAAGATTTTCAGGGACATATGAAACGTATTGATTACTTGAATACCTTATCAATGTTGCTGTTGTACGTGTAGCATAGTATCTCAATAACAGAATTACGCCGGGCTGATTGTAGGATATGCCTTACATTTTTACAAATCTGTGGACGAGGCGACCCTAAAATGTTTCACAAGACGTAGATACTGAATATACTGTTCATTTTTATACAGTATAAACGATTTTTGAAAGATTTCTATGGCAATCCTATTTAATATAACGTGCAACCAAAGGGGTTTTTCAAAAAGTCGTCTATACTCTAAAAATCAATAGTACCTTTTCAGTGACTGAATTTAGAATCACAAGGAGTAATATTTTTAAAGAAAAATTAGTGGTCATACATTGGACACTTTATTGCTTGTATTTTGATGGTGGTCACCTTTAGGACTCAGCTATGTCACATTCGCTTTTTCTGTTTTTTTTTTACCTTTCCTATATAAACCCCGTGTGACGTTAAGTTATAACACCCACACCCTTGAGTTTTTTTCTACTGGTAAAGGAAGGAATGACAATCATTTTTATGTGTCACAGTATCCAAGGTCTCTTTTAGTTCGGAAGCTATAGCTTCCCAAACTTTGACTTTGATGGGCTATGTCACCATTAGGCGCTCTCCCCCCCCCCCCCCATACATACTTTTTATTCCCATCGATCAAACAAATATTTATAAAGTACTATTTATTTAGAATACATATTTCCATATGAAAAGGAACATATAATATTAAGTTAAAATATATTTATTCCATACAGAATGAATTGTATCAAGTCACTGCTTTTTTGTAAATTTTATACGATATATATTATCAATATAAATATATTATGTGAATAACTGTGAATTTATATAGTGTAAATCAAATATGCAATTTTGCATAATACGATTTCTATTTAGGTAGTTCATGTAAAATTTGAATAAAATAAGTTCTAGTAAAGAATGTTCAAATTCAGTTATGTGAGTAATACTGATCAAAAATCTTTATTTTCAAAACTTTTTAATCTTTCAATTACTCACTGTAATATTTTAGGACCCAGACTATAATCAAAATAATTATGTTATACAAAACTGCGTACCAAGACTTTGCCGTTTTTGTATAGGTACTTTATGTTTTAAAAATGAATATTGAACTCAGATAATATTTATTTTTATTTTAAAAACTAATGGTATATTTTTTGCTAAACAATTTTAGAATGATCTTAATGGACCAGTCAGTATGAATGGAAATGCACGTGAAGTGGTTCGACATTACATCCGTCGAGGAGAACAGCAAGAAAAAATGTTTACAATCAAGTTTTAATTGTGTTCGTGTTATGACCATTTCTCTTTTGTCATAAAAGACAAACATTTTATATTTGATTTTATTTTATAGTTCTTTATTTAGTTTGGTAACATTACTATTTGGCACTCTCATACATTGACTGGCAATTGAGTTTGTAATTAGTGAAATTTAGAATAGATTAAAAGATAACTGTATCATTTTATAAATTAAAATTAGGATAGACAATGTGTATTGCTTCGAGTAGAAAAGTAAATGATAATCTTGACAAATGAAGAAACAAACATTGAATTTACACTACATAAGTCGGATTTGAATTTTCATTCAAACTCATAGAGTTCTTGACCAGCACCAAAAAGAACTTTAGTTTTTAGCCCATTTGTGTATTGTTAAGGTACAAACGGAATAAGTATGTGATATACATACATAGAATATTAAACATGCCAATTGCTAAAGCAGCAACAATAAAAATAAAGTTATTTCTTTCTCTCTTTTATAATTCAAATTTTTTTTTGAATCGAACATTTTAATAGAATTCACAATTCTGGCTTATGGCGATTTTTTATATTTCTTACTATTCATAACAGATAACTAGTGTAAATATTCAATTAGTACGCGGGTATCTATTACAACGCGGGTCTCTAATAGTACGCGGTCAAAGGAAGAAACTGTAAATAGTACGCGAGTCTCTAATTGTACGCGGGTCTCCAATTGTACGCGGTTCTATATCTGTAAGCGGATCTCTAGCTGTGCTTGGGTACATTAAACTAGAAAGAGGTTGATTGCATGGTATTTTGAGGATTTTGACATAAAACATAAAAATGTAGTAGGAAAAAGGTGAAATTTTTAAATACTTAATAGACGTTTTTTAATCAGGTAAAAATTTAATCAATTCCATTCGTCAAATTACATAGAATGACAATTTCAATCACTAAAATTGCATTATTTTCTGCATTACCTATATCAAAACAGTGCTGTACCTTGATGGATTATGCAGACATATTATTTTTGATAAAATTTTGAGTCAGAACACACAAAAATTAAGAATAATTTCGGGATTAACTTTCGGGAAGGAGAAATTGAAATTAGATCAGATATTTTTTTGGCTTTAGCACCAAACAGCAATCAAAATTTATATTTGATATATATTGGAATATTTTGCCATCTTACTTGAAAAATCATAATGCAAAAGGGTCTCATATTTTGCAAAGGGAATAGTGCGCGGGTCTCTATTACCACGCGGGTCTCTAATTGTACGCGGGTCTGGCAACAACTTTTGTAAATAGTACGCGGACGTACTATTGGAATAATTACGGTATATAGAGGAGTGTGTCTATATGTGGCAGGTTCATAAGTGTGAGATGCCAAGTATTTCCGTATCAACTCGCAACAGAAAAAAATCGTCTTGCCTTAGGACGATGTCACTCTGTACTGGTTAAGTTTAAATTCTGAAGTGTAAATGCTTTCAATTTATCAATTTTCTTCATTCAAATAGGTTTAGTTCAAATTCGAAAACTGTAACAACTGCAACAAACTTTGTAGATATACTTTAAGGATTTATAAAAATAAACTAGGTATTTGGTACGAATTACGAGCTTTTACTTACCCAAGGCAAACAACTGGTTGATGATTATGTATTACGTAAAATTACGTACGCAAGCTCTTACTTACGGGTTATTAAGAACCATTACAAGCTAATTACAAATTATTACATCTAGTTACCAAGCATTAAGCACGTAATCGGATCAATTACGTGTGTATTATGAACGATTACGTACGTGCTAGGAGCGATTGCATAAGTAATAGGAACAAGTACGTACGTAGTATAAGCATTTGCATATGAAATACGACATGTTACATACGTACTACAAAATATTCTGTTCTGCGTTACGAGCTAGTGTAGACATGGATATGAATCTCATACTATGCTGTCGTACATATGACCCTCGATGTACATGTTATTTCCTCACATATTAATTTTAGTATGCAATATTTCAAAATAGGCCGTTTTTATATTTCGCTCAATGCCTTTCCCGGATAGGGATGAATTTGAAATATACGCCGGATAAAGCATTTTTCTATACTTCAATACTTAATAAAACAAGATGCATTTTTTTATCGTGAAAAAATGTACAAGTTTACCAACGAAATACATAGTGCTGCACAAGTTATCAAGTAAAAGGTGCATCCGGAGCTTTTTTAAATTATAATTCAAAGGTGGGCCCTACCCTAGAAAGTAGGGCTACACAGTAGGGTAGGATGTAGGTAGGGGAGAAAATATAGTCAAAATAAAGTAGGGTAGGAAGGTAGGCTGATTTGTTTGCCTATTTTGCCTACAAAGTAGCGTAGGAAGTAGGAAGGGCAAAAATCTTAGTAGGATTGAAGGGTAGGCAAAATACCCC
>JAAXYX010003118.1:0-15286 GCA_036851915.1 Ptenothrix huangshanensis | reverse complement strand
ATGCTTACTTACTACTATAGTACTAGTAGGTCCTTTTGGACAACACGCAGGTATGACGTGGGGACGAGGACGAGTACATAAGTACCGCTGTTTGCAAACATGCTTGGGAAAATATGCCAAAAGTACCAAAATAAAGCACGAATACAAACATCCACGTAGTAGCTCCTGACACCACAGAGACAGAGGAAGAGTGAGAGTCAGAGGCCGCGGCACTACAGACATGATGACATGTCCTCCCGTGGTATGACATGCAATGGAATAGGAATTACATGACGGAATGAAGGAACGGTTGTTTTTAAATAATTGCACGAGTTCACTATCTACTATACTCCATACAATCAGGCAAGGCAACACACAACACAACACACCGCATATTCGACGTTTCCTACACCAACTCCAACTCCTACGACTCCATACTCTCACCCGCATTTCGTACTACACTATACACTTGAAATGAAACTGAAAGTAAATGTGACAGAGTAAAATTATGTGTGTGCAATGTCATTGTTCATTGTTTTTCCTCGGATACTGATAGTTTGCCAGAAATAAGAATAAAATAATGCCGAGCAGCAAAGAACAGCTAGCAGAGCAGACAGAGAAGAAAATTGGAATCTTGTCTCTCAGACACGGCAGTAGAGAGTACTGCATAGAATAGACGTACAGACGTTCACCTACATAACTATACACACAGCAAAACCATTTTTTCCTTCCTCTACTTTTTTGGCACCATACTATGTCACACCAAACCATGCCATGCCATCCGGAGAATCTTCACACGCGTACGCCATTTCTTTCTTTGGGTAACTACCACTGAACCGTTCTCTGTGTCATGCCATTCCATACCATACCATACCAAACCATACTAAACCAAACCAAACCAAACCATACGTGCATCTCCAGTGTCTACAGTTATTCTTCGGCTTTTTCTTGTTTCGTCGTCTTTTTTTCACCAGGACTTGGTAATAAGACTATTTTAATACCCAGCAGACCGATTTGCTTTACAAAGCTGTAGCGACAGTGGCAGTAGCAACAATCGGTATGTGTTCAAGAAGAGACTGCTTCTTGTCATCCTTCAGATATATATACCTATATAATTATGTATCCAATCCAGATTACCTTGTCTTCGCATAAGTGACGCAGAGAGCAACGTACATTGCATGTACACCGTAAAAACTGGAGAATTTTAAAACAGGAAAATATGCAGCTAAACCGCCAAAGACTACCATGCTTAAAGCGTCTAATTTTCATTTTTAGCATTTACGTTGAAAGCATCTGATTTAATTCTTTTGCGCATTTTGAAAACCTTTTTTTCTTTTTCACGTTTTTCTGAGACGTCTTTTTTTCTTTTTTTGAAACATCTAATTTTATACATTTACCTTTTTCGAAATGTTCATTTTTTATAATAGTTATAAAACTTAAAATTATTACTATAATAACACATAATACGAGTAGTTTTTTGACGTTTTAGGTACACCAGTTTTTTCAGTGTAGGTGGGTAGGTAGTACATAGAATTTCTAGCATTCTAGTTTCAATGCGTAAGGGAAGGAGATTTGCAATCTTCTCCAGTATCAACATCTTGCTGATGCTGATGTAGCCACTTCCCTCCCAATCTCCATCCTGCAGGCAAGTAAGTCAGTGCGCTACATGGACGCGGAGATACACACATACATGGATGCATTTATCAGAGAATTATGTGTGCTCCAAATATTTTGAGAGAGTGACAAAAATGTTTATCAAAAAAAGCTGATCCAGATCTAGATGCATTATCATCAGATAGAAACGGGAAAGATTCAAGAGATTCACGTTAGCAAGCACATGAAATCTTTCGACGTACACTGGCAACGACAACGTGCTTCAGCTTCCTAGTCCTTGTAATCTAAGTGGCGTGGCCATACCATGCCTTACCATGCTATGAATGACTGCGGGTAAATATCTTCCAACGGAATGAAGCGTATGTAGGTACTACAGCAGTACTCACAACTTGGTCTTGGTCCGTATCGGCGCATGTATATGTGTACACAATTACCGTTGTATTTATCTGAACAGCAGCATTTACAGGGGAAGAGCAGCCAAGCGACATTACGTAACGTTAAAGTTGAAACTTTTTCTGCTGCTTAATTTTCTTTGAATGAGCAAAAACAGAGCAAAAACTTTGCTGGATTCCTTCCCGAATAAACGAACAAGTGTATTCCTATGTATGTGTTTGTGTGTACTGCTGGTGTACTGCTGGTGTACTGCTTCCAACTGCTAACATACATTGAACTTAAGCTTGAGTGGTGAGGAGGAAGGAAAATCTTGTAGAAGGAAGATAGGTGCATCTGTCCTTGTTCTGTAAGTTTGGGTTGATGATAATCCTTTAAGTATGTAGGTACATGTGTGGAGTATTAGGGTTGGAGTTGGAGAGGGAGTGGGAGTAAGAGTGCGAGTGCGAGTCTAACACGTACTTGGGTAGAGAGACACATCAGTGACAGTGTGCAGTGACAACTGTGACAACATTAAGATTGAAAGGAGAGGAGGAGGAAGAAAGTGGAAAAGTTGTTTTGTAGCGGGAATAATAATATTACTTTGGACGGGGACGATCGTTGTTTGTAAGTCGTGGTGATGACTTGTGTCTCAGCGTGTTTGTCAATGTTGATATGATTATTTGTTGTGTCATGTATGTACACCCAGCTACCAGCACGGTGTATTTGAGAAGGGCGAAGAAATAGCTGGAAATCTGTTGAGTTGCATTAGAGTGCAAACTGAGTGGTTGAGTGAGATGAGATTTAGATTTGGTATTTTCTCATCCTTTTCCCATTCTTTCTCCTGTCGAGTTTTACCTCCTCTCTCCTATTTGCGTCCCACTTCTCCTTTTACAGTACAGTCGTAGGCAGCCAACATAATTCCATAGATGCAAATCTTTTCTGCCTCCTTTCCTTTTCATCTTTTTGTTCTTCCAACTTGCACGATCCACAACAGTAACACTATAGGACTACACAGAACAAATCAGCACAACTCTTTCCATTAGGTACTTTTCCTCCTTCAATGTATCTCCTGAAGGAAAATGAGCATGGACTACGAAGTACCAATGCCAAGTCGCTGCTCAACCCGTCTGTAATTTTTGCAGATAAGATTCATTGCAATTTTATTTCTTCTTCCTAGACGGAACGTGATGTGATTTTAATTTGAGGAAATTCCTAGACGGAAGAGAGAGAGCTGTGGGTAATCGTCGAAAGGTACTGGGCTACGATGTCCTCTAGGCGGGCACACTATGATGCAGTACCCTACAGTTTCTTCCTTGTCATTTCAGTAGATTGTAGGTACACTGTAACAATTATAGAATCTGAAAACAGAAAAAATGCATTAAAAATGCCAAAAATCTACATTTTATCATTTTTAAGCATTCAAAACGTATCCTTGGACTGCAAGACACGGTTTTTGAAAACGTCCAATCATTTATACTCACGCTTTTTCGAAATGTCAATTTTTTATGTTCACTTATTTGAAACATCGGAGATGCGCTTTAGATGCTTTTTCGATACGCTTTAGATTCGCTTTAGATTTTTAGATGCACTTCAGGTAAAATTAAGTTGCATTCTAACTAAGCTCATCCTTTTACTAAGGACGAGTAGGCTATTCGTGTTTCAGATCCAGCAGTTTTTGTACTGTAGTTCCAACAGTTTTAAATCTACATGGATCGAAGCACAGGATGATTAGAATACCTAATTTGTACTACTATTAGGTAGGTATATTATTATATCATTGTGTACCGAGGTAATTGGTTTGATGATGCCATACCATGCAATAGTTAGGATTCTAAAAGGAGACAACTTCCCTTTCTAATTATCCTCCTTGTTCTTGCCTTCTCTCTATAAAGGTGTTAGTTTGTGTGAAACAGAATGCGTATATCTTATGTGACATGACAAGGACACGCTAGTGAAGACAGCTGAAACGAAACTTTGAAGATAAGCTTTTCTTTCCAAGTCCAAATAGAAGCGGAGTTCGGTGGTGTGGTAGAGAGCATCTTTGTCCAATACCGCTAGAAGAAAGGTGCGAGGGAAGAAAGTCAAGTGAATTCGGAATGGATGGAATGGAAACGTAACGTAGGTAAGTAAGCACTAAGTAAAATGGATTGGAGGAAGTTGAATGAATGAATGGATGTGCACAAATACCTTGGTACATGTAGACCGCCGATCCTTTATAGTTAGTCAGAGTCATAATTAAATAGGTAAATTGAATGCACGGATAAATTAAGCTTGTTGAACAGAACGGTAAATGATATGCTAACGATGGTAACAATTGGCTGCGGACAAATGAACAGTTAACTACCGCACCGCCCCATTCGGCAATACACATGTACACCGTTTGCATTATTTGTCGTTGGATCGGAATTGGAAGAGGATTTTTTCCCCGTCTTTTTTGGCTCGACCCAAGCAAAATGAAAATGTATAAACTGCTGTTTTCGAATGACGTGCCAGACCATGCCACGATGCTCTGCAATTTACCATGCTTTGCAAAGAAGAACGATCGAAATCAGACGACCTGAAACTGAACGGAGAGAAGTGAACAGAAGTGAACCGAATTGAACAGATTTCTTGCTTACAGTTCCGCTCTTTTATTTTCGTCGTGGAGAAGACTGTAGGACTGATGAAGGAGAGGAGAGCGTGTGTGAGGATCCGATGCAATTCAATGCAATGGTATGGTATGGTATGGTTTGGTATGGCACGGCATGGCTTGGTTTACTTTAGTTTGGTTAGGTTTGGTATGATGCGATGGGATGGGATGTGAATGCAGTCGATACAGAATTACTGATACGACCCATTAGGCATCCCTTTGAGCCGAATCTAAGATTTGCGAGTAAATAGAAGACAAGATTGTTCTCCTCAATAATGTATGTGGGGAGTTGAAATGCACGTTCTCCTCAAAGTCGCAACCATCCTTTAACCCAATAAATGTACCGTCCAATGAATGCCTCTACATAGATCACACCATTCTACACCATTTCCAGCCATTTCCACCCATTATACGTATACCGCATGAGTTAGGTCGTCTTTCCTTCCAACTTGTTCCTCTCAAACAACTACGTCTTCCTAATAATTGTCTCCTTTCCCGTCCCTTTGAATTTTTCTTAAAAGGAGAAGAACGTGCCTGGTGCTCAGGGATTTATTATTCTGGGTTTTGATGACTTGAAACTTGTCTCGGTCCCCTGATCCCCACAGTACAGTCATGACATTAGACAGCGAGACACCGAACCAGAACCAGAACCATATCCAGGACACGGGACACCGACATCGGAATGGACATGGAAATATATTATCTATATGTGCAGCCCTTTTCCAGGAAAAGATTCAGTTTGTTTCCACCGCTAAAGTTGGTGGTGGTGGGAAAGCTCTTTGACGAAATGACTAACTTCTCAACTAATACCTCATAATTTACAGCGGTTATTCTCCGTAGCGTAGTACCGAGTGCACAATTTATTATTCTGTTTCCTGTACTTAACAGAGCTTAATTGCATTTGTAGCTCCAATAATTTCTAGATTTCTCCCAATTTACTTTTTTCGCATTAGGCTAATGAATTTCCCAGAGTATTTTGCATTAACAATGTAATTGGTTTATTCTAATTTCGTATTCTTCCCATGTTTTTTGCTTCATTTTGTTTACTTGCTTGCTTTGAACGCTGAATTTGCAAGGCAAGGGTTAGGAGGACGTCTCCAAGAGACAGTAAAAAAAGTTACTCAAATTTGCCTACGAGTAACACGGAACCAAAGCATCGTTACAGGGAACGAGAACGAGACAATATAATTATTCAGAGATATATTCGGCGTCTACAGCCGTAAAACATGATTAAGTTTTTACACTCTAACAATGCTGCGCTACTTTGTAATTCAATTTACAGACAATCTATGTACGTGCATCATCCATACTGATTTTATATTCTCTCTCAAATAAACTCATGCAAAGCGAAGTGCTCAGTGGAGAACGAGAGCACATCCAGCAGTATTTATACACTCGCTCAGGTCACGCTTGTATTTATATTCAAAATCAGTTAAAAGGATGCTAAAAGTACGCCGAGCGAATTTTTCATTCGGGGTATTTTTCAAACTTGTTTTCCCAAACCGTACACTCGTGTGGTGTGCCGTACAAGCATAAGTACCTACCTATGAGGCAATTGTATAATCGAACTAGACTGGACTACTCTGCTAATGACGTGATCATAGATCATTTATGTCGACGCATAAAAAAGGAAACCCATTGATTTTTCCTAAACCTGAGTTTCCGCAGACTAGGCGAACAAATATGTATAAACTTGACCTCTGCTTTCAACGCTGATTTTTATTGGCCATTTCCTTTTGAATCCTACTATAGACTGTATGGAATATTACCATCGAATTCGGTACAAAAAAACGAGAGAGACAGAATGAGAGTGAGAGAGAGCGAGAGTCTAAAAGCGCTCGAAGGATTTTCGGTAGTGTGGCTATGGCTGTCGTTGCTTTGCTTTGCCTTGTTGTGATTTTTTTTATTTAGATGAATTGAAAAAGAATTCGTGTTGATCAGGGTAAAAGTAACGTTGCTCACGATCAAGCAAGGCAAGCGAGTGATTGCAAATAAAAGCAGAAGGCAATTTAAGGTAAAGTGACCATTGTATGATTGCTCCTGCTCTGCCGTTCGTTTCTCAATCTATATACAAAAATGTGGGTTAATATGCCTAGGTATACTTGCTCTGCATGCAATGCGATAATATGATTCTAGAAAATTTTCCCACGCTAGTCTTCCCATTCCCAGAAGGTGTTAAAAGATATTAACATTTTTGATCCTATTTGCCCCGACTAAATGCTAACGCTTCCTCTCCGCGCGCAGATACGTGACGAATTCCTAGGTTTTTGTCTTTGGAGAATTCCGCCGAAACTAACATGGGTACGAAGTATGTATAAATGTTTGCACACTTTTCCTCCACGCAGTGATACGAAGATGAAGAGAGAAGGGCATCGGGTTCGGTATCAAGTATAAAATTTTCAACGAGAAAATCGTACTGCATTGATCAAATAAAAATACCGTAAAAAAGATAGTGGAAAACCGTATGACTTTTTGTTGCTCTCTACGAGCGACACGACACGACAAGACATCGACGTGCAGTGATGGGCTTGACTCTCAGCTTAGCAACATAAGACTTTCAACCGAATGCTCGGAGACTGTTTTCATTCCACTTTCCACTACACCGATAAATTCAAAACTTTCGTTTTCCTTCTCATTATAGTATTAAGTTTGCTTGAACCATGTACCAAGATTTTAATTTCATTAAACCAAGTTTTAGTTGTTCATTTTCCATAGCAAATCAACAGTCTCAACAGTAGGATTCCATTTTCTTCCATTTTCATGCCCTGCTACAGCGATACTTGGTTATAATAGTCCCCACACCATTTCACAAAGGACTCAAGCTCAGCCTTCTCGAAAAAGGTCATACATATTTGACATATACTTTTTAGAGCGCTGCAGTTTTATTAGTTTTTCATAACTTTCGCCTTGCCTATGTATGTAGAAAAGTGAACCGTAATCACTAATCATATTGGTTTGTTGAAATCACATTTAGCATATAATTTGATTTCGCATTTGAATGAGAACAATGTCCTGCTTCTGCGCCATTTCATCGTTCATTGTACACGCAAACAGCACAATTTCAGTTGGCATTTTTTAGGTTTTCGTTTTCACGTGCGATTCTGGGCTACCTGGCTGGTCTAGCAATGAAAATGTGGAATATTTGTAAGTGGAAAATCAAAAGTGCAACCGGGACATGGAAGACCAGACCACACTACACCAGCGAATGAATGAAGATCATGCCCACGACAATACTACGAGACAATAGAGATACCCTGAGACAGATAACAAGGAATTCATGAACTGGCGATAAAAGAGCCCAAGAAACCTACAAGAAAGAGAAAGAAGATGAGATAAAAATCCAGAGCGTGGAATCCAGACATCCAGGCGATACGCGAGACGAAGAGTATAACTAGGTATTTACTCGCACTAACGATACTCTATATAGTCTATAGGATTTTTGGGTACGGGTACACAGTACACAGTTCAACTAGGCAGTATACTGAGGGTACATGAACATGGGATGGGCATAGGTATACCATGGTCGGCAGTAAAAGCGCGAGGAACGGAGAACGGTGGTAGTGAAGATAATTCGTTTTCTCCATTTCGGGGGAACGAGAACGAGACAACAAATATCCCGTAAGTACTCGTCAACTATAACTCCTGTACTTGTCATTACTCCCTTGATTATTTTTCATAAATGTCTACAACCATTTGATCCTTAATGATATTTACATAGACGAGAAAGTAGTAAACTCACGTAGATGTCTAACTAGATTAATTTGACACTGGCAGTGGAAATGGAAACACGTGCCGACAGCCTACCTGGATTAGGAAACTCGACAATCTTCGTAGACGCTGTTATACTACAGCGCTTTCCGTCTCATTCTCATTCTCCATCGCTCAGTGTTTTCCTTTGACTTAACCAAACTAAAAAGAAAACATTATCGGGGCCAATATCATTTCCTCCTTCCTCTTGCCACACCAAATTTATTCTTTCTTCGTGCGTAAATGGAACTGCCTAGTAGGTAGGTGTTTGTGCACGGTGTGATGTGATGTGCCCCAATGCCAAAGCCAAAGCCAACACCAACATCATCATATATACATAGTATATGCATAGTAGCAGAACCAACACCAAGTATTACATTCTCTACTGAGTCAGTAGTCAGTGGATTTATTTGAACACTTTGTTAGCAGGGTTTGGTAGCACTGCTCAGAAATCAACTATGTATATCATATCTGTAAAGGGTAAGGAATTGGTCTAGGATTGGTTTCTAGTTTCTAGAGTTAAAGTTAAACTTGCTTACCTTCCTGCTCATTTGGAGAAATCATTATGTTGAATACTAAAACTGTTGACTGTGCTACTCGGGTAGTGTTCCGATTGCGACGAGAATCGCTCCCTAGTACAAGTATGTACAGCTATGTATGTTCATAGACACAGCTACAGTCCGTTCTAGAGGAAGGAAAAACTTCGGGTCTCCTAACATCTTTGCTGAGAGTACGTACATATGCATATAATTGGCTACACTCATCCACACGTAGGTATATGTAGGTAGATCCTTACATACATTGAGATACTAGTGTGGTGCCGGTAGTTATAAGAGGAGAAGGAGGGGAAAAGAATAGAGCTTGCATCAAACTTTTAATAATAAAGCTCAACTAGCGTGAATGCGATAAAATCAATCCCAGCTGGGCATTTAACAGGTAAACTACGGCACTACACAGCACAGTGCACACAGCCTTCTTCGCGGAATGAGTTACCTACCCGCTACCAACCTTTTGCCAATCTTCCTGCGTACAATTAGCTCTCTTGACTTCCTAGCCTTCTAATAATATACACAGCCACGTCTTGGCTCTCTCCTATACCTTGCTTCCCTATTATTTTTTCCATTAAAACTTAGCCTTTTTCAGTTTGACGACTGAAGCAAGAGCGAAACGTTTTAATTGTATGCTAGCACAAGCACCATTAATACTTGCTCAGATTTAGGAGACTATACCTCCACCTCCCTTCCTCTGACTTGTTTGGTAACACTTCGCATCGCATCGTATCGCATCGCATAGCCTCGTCGTATCTTACCCTCTCGTGTTGTCTTGTATTGTATCAGCATACCTATGTATCTCTGCCAGTGAGTGAGTAGTACTCTCGAAAAAATAATATTAGCTCTTCCAAACTGACTTGTACATAAATTATGTCGTGAAAGTTTAAGCTGGAAATCCACATGCAAGACCTGCATAATATTCTATCTGTATTTATGTGAGGAAGCGTGCTCGGAATTCCTTCAGACGAGCCGTACATACGGGAGTAGAAAGATATACACATGACTTGAGTCTACCTCCCTACATGCATGCTTGAGTCATGAAGACAGTGCCGTGGCCGTGGTATATGGCATGGCATGGGATGAGAGCACAGTTTAATAGGGAAGCTACCCTGAGTTGAACGTAATGTAGGTAAATGAGCATCATGTATGCATGCAACTAGAAATAAATTAATGATTCGTTCGGATTTGTTAGATGCTTGTAGGAAAAAGTGAAACTGGATTTTTCATTCCCAGTCCTAACTATTTATGCGATAAAAACCTTCCTTACACGGCCGGCGCTGTCTATTATAGGATCGTCTACACAACCAAGCACATGTACCTACGTCTATTCACAGCCCGAGTCAGAGAAGAGAATCAACGAAGATAATTCGTTTAGCATTCAGCTTGAGATTCAGCCTAACTTGCAAACTTAAAGTATTTACTTGGGCAGTACATAATTCAAATCATTGAGAATTCTTTTTTATGTTAAGAAGGCAGTGGAATGCAATGCAGTGTGGAGAATATGAGGAACTAGTGGATATACTAAATACCTACATACCTATATACATATACATCCTATAGAATCTGCTCATCCGCAAGGAATTGTAGGGAAGCATCTCTCTCTCTTTCCACTCTATCTCGGTCTCGTAGTTATTGGAGAACACAAACTGATGTTGTGCTAATAAGATTCTGTGTAGGAAAATACAAATTTGTATTTTTATTTTGTAGCAGCATTAGCATTGTCCTAGAAATATCGATGCATGCAGAGCAACGGCAACGGCATCGACAACGACAGCGACGACGACGACGACAAGTTCAGAGCAGACATCGACTCGACGTGCAGGATGTGCCTATGAGCCATAGTCATTATCATAAAATAAAATAGAAGATCGAGCTGGAGTTGGAGTATGAAATATAATTACTTAGACATACACGACCAAGGCAAAGCGGCAGATGAGCACGGCATAAATACCAAATGGGAGAAATAGATACCCCGAGACACCTTCAAAATGTATCCGTGTTATCGTAATAAGCGACACATATTTCCAAAAAATGCTACAAGAAATTGCTGAAATGTCGTCGTGTCCTTTTCCAGAATACACTAGTGGTCGTCGTCGTCGTCCTTGTCGTCGTAGTCGTAGTCGTAGTAACTACTGCCTCATGCGATCCATGTCATGCCATGCCATGCTATCCCTTCCCATAGTTGCCATGCCCTGCTTCGGTTCTGATACTTTGCAGCTCGCTTGCACTATCCAAGTAAATGGAATGATGATGATAATGCTCTTTGAAGGTTTGCTACTTAAAGGATATACAGGATTGGTTAAGTCGTATAAGGCGAATCAGAATGTAAGTAGTAAGTGAAGCCTCATCGGCAGTGTGTAGCAGCTGAACTCAATTATTTTTATCTGTATTCCTATGCGTTATGGCTATTTGCCTTGCATATCATTGCATTGATGAAATGGGGTCTCTTTCTTCCAGTGTCGTACGTCTGCTCCTCTTGTTCCCACCATGTACTCTACTCACTCACATTTAGTCACAAGCTTATTAGCATAATCAAAATATTTACTTCTCCACTTCTGTCTACCAATTCTCCAAGACTTTTTCCTGTCCTCTGGCTGTCCCATCACTCGACATCCGTGCATGCACTCGCAACACATTCGTGGATCATCATATATCTGTATGTGCACCATCACCATGTCAGTTCTGATACTGGCTTTACTGTCAACCAACCCAAACCATATCGTTCCGTTGTGTTTTGTGTATGGAAGGCGGGATACCGATACGCATTATTACGTGCGGGACCAGTCAAAGAATTCCTCCCACGAGCAAAGACCAAGACCAAGACAAGACCAAGTTATGCAATTGTATGCTGAATTCTCATGCCCACAGCTAAAGCCAAAGCCAAAGTCAAAGCACCTTTTATTTTATATGTACATACCTACTTACTTGGCCTACTAGAGTAGAGTCAGAGTAACGAACGCTACTTATTTTCTCCGTCTCCAAGCATCTATCATCATTTGAAGTTGAGCGAACAAACGACCAAGACGATAAAGCGTTGAAGTCAAATTCAAAGCCTATAATCGCTTTCCTTCATTGTGTATTTTGTATGTGATACTCGATGATGTGAGTGGAAACTGTAGTCTTCTGTTGTCTCCAGTTATGGATGACATCGACGACGACGGAGACGGCTAAGAGGAGGAGAAGGAGGAGGAAGAACTGTTTAACTTGCAGTCTACACTGCACTGGCTACTCCTAGCCCTAGTATTATAGTATGGTGCTGGGTCCTGGTTCTGGTTCTGGTATGCATGGCATGATTGCAGAAATTGCTCTGGGGATGTAGAACATAACAATATGTTTGTAATTTTTATATTCTGGCTTGGTACATGGTGTTCTGTAGTAAGGTACATACACGTGTACGTATACCTATGTGTGTGTGTGTAGGTGTAGGTGGAAGTGGAAGAATAGACTAGAACCAGAGTCGACAAGTACAAGTAACGTAGAAGAGACGAGAGTCGGCGAGAGATATATGGGAGTATTTAGTTGTGTGCATGTACGTATGACAGGGTGCTCATGAATTCTCTCGGTTATGTGTTGCATTTCCTATTAGTTTACGTTGAGGGAGTGGGAATGTATGGCCAGTGATGGTTCCGTTGGTTCGGTGCGGGTGTTGCTGGTTTCTCGGGTACAAGCATGGCCTGAAGTAATGCCCGGTAGCATGGCATGGCATGGCATGGCATGGCATGGCAATATCAATGCAATGCAATGGCAAGAGTCAGTACGGAAAAGTAATGCACCAGCACCACACACCAGGAGAAAAAAAAGGAGTATTTCTCAGGATATACCTACGGTCTGGTTGAGTTGGTTGTAAAAAGATTGCTGAATTTGCTTTAGTTGTTGTATAGACTTTTTGGCTTTTCCATGAGAAGTGAAAAGGAGAAGAGAAGAGTGAATAGGAATGGAGATAGACGAAGTCGTTGAGTAGGAATGGGAATGGGAATAGAGCCGGGTAGAGGCAGAGAGACGGAGTTGGGAGATATGTGTATGTTAGGAGCAATATTGTAGCATGACTCGGATCGGATCCTTTTCCTTGCCTGCCTGGTTGGTGGGTTGAGTTGCGTGTGTGCGGCTGTTTCGTTTCTCCCTCTCGGTCTCAGTACTTTTCAGTTGCGTTTCCTTTCGTTTCCTTTCATTCCTTTTCTTCACTTGAACTCTCTCTCTCTCTCTCACTCTCCTTCTCGATCTAGCCAAACGAAAGGAACGAAGCCAGTCAGTGAGTTGAGTTTCAGAAGGAACCATCACCAACGACAGGACAGCCGTAGCAGTACATTATACTACATTGCAATACAATCAAGTATCACAGTTCTCCTACAGTAACCTACACACTCGAATGACTAGAGTCTTCTCCTCATTCCCATTTCTTCCACACACATATTTTATGTGTACATGAATGTCTAGTCGTTTCCCTCATCGACTTCTTCTTCATTCTTCTGTCCGAATTTGATTGCCTTACAAAGTGAAACAACTTGGAGGAACATCAAACACTCTCTATATCACTTCAAGGTATATTACCATTTTATTTGGACCCTCCGATTCTTCCTGCATACTACTAAAATACTGCTACCACCACCACCACTACCACTACTACTTGACTGTGCAGTCGAATCCCGCACCGACACAGCCCACCGTTAGCATTATAGCGTTGGACTTGGAATCGTGGCCAATGTGAGTTCTCCAGATATATCATCTGTCTACAGAGACTTGAGTGTGTATCCTCATTCCGAACCTCGGCGTTCAAAGTGGGAACAAACACAGTACAGTGTGGAAAACCTCGGGCTTTAGGCTACACTATAGTACAATACAGCACAGTAGAGTACAATGCGATACGATACGACTACACTGCAATACAAATACTACAACACAATACTGCAAGTGAAGCAAACTGTTTTGCGCTATAAGCCTGTGAAAGAATAAAACAGCAAACACATAGATTACCACGAGGAAGAATATTAGGGGAACATAATAAATAACAACCCTAAAACAACTGTAAGAGATATCCATTTTTATTGCACAAATATAGAAGTGCATACTGACAGTCAGTGGAATAAGAACAAGGAAGGATACACAATATTGTTCAATATTCGAGAATTTTGCTTGGAATTTTGATTCTCCCTTCACATACGTTTCAACTACTGAACAAATACGCCGATCACGACGACGAGGACGACTCGGAAGATAAGCTATTCTCTACAATAATAATCATCCGTAAGGAGAAGCTAAAAAACTCAGTCCATAGTTGCTAGTGAATTGTTGCCGTTGCCAGTTTCCCATCCCATCTTATCTTCCCCGACAGTCGGCAAGGATTCGGAATTGACAGGCAAAATAAATAATGAGATTGTAGTACTGCAGATATTTGGTGGCAGATTCCTGTACGAATCCAAAAGGGTGCTTGGATTTTTTTTTGTAGAAAAGAAAAAAAAACGGTTATTGGAACGATATGTGCAAGCCCATGGCCATAATAACTACATACGATACATCATCTCTAGGAATCTACAGCATCTACACGCAGTCCAGTCTAGAGGCTGGAGTTTCTGTGGGCGAACATGTGCTGTTGTTGTGCTGATAAATAATGTGCACAGAGTACCGCTCCAAGTGTTACTTCACAGATTGAGAGCCGAGGAAGGGAGTCTAAAATACCGAACTGTTGCTACATTCTTGTTGCGTTCCCCAACACCCAAACACTGCGCAAATACTCACTTCTTGATAATTTGTGATTAATATTGATTAGACTAATAGTCATATTTATGAGCTTCATGCAAATTATTGGCAAATTGCTCTTAGGCTTCTGCCTACATTTAAGTACATCCACAGATCCCGAGCCATATACTCAACTTGGCTTGGCTTGACTTGACTTGACTTTACCTTACCTTACCTTACCGTACCTTACCTCACACCTGGCAGTGAACGTTGTCTCACTTTCCCAACCTCAACACATTTCACGTGCTAACTGCAGTAATAGACACCGACAATGTGCTCGGCTCTGTTTGTGTTTGTCAGACGATATCTGCAAGTGTGAAACTGACTGAGTGAGACAAAGTTGATTTGAAAGGGTAGAGCCTGCGGGGAATTCGGAGCTTGAAATTTATTCGCGATCTTGTCACCTGCGAAAGTCACGTGTGCAACCATTATCCATCCTGCTGCATTGCCGCTCCAAACCTTCACATCCACTCACCATTCATTCACCATTCACTTCTACTCCACAAAACTTTTCTTCAGTTCTTAATCCCTCGTCCCTCGGCCTTGTCCTCGTCCCAAACACTCGCCCAACACGACGTACCCTTCCTAATTTCTCATTTATACACCCCGTTTCCCAGACACCCTAATTGTTTACCCCCTCCCCCTCTTCCTAGAACAGACC
>JAAXYX010003117.1:0-15290 GCA_036851915.1 Ptenothrix huangshanensis | reverse complement strand
AAGATGAGTAAGAGATAGGTAAGAGATGTCTTAAAAATCATCTCAAGATGAGTCAGAAATATTTTGGCAACTCATCTCGAAATGATTTTTAAGACATCTCTTACCTATCTGTTACTCATCTTAACTCATCTCCTACTCTTGAAAATATTTTTCAAACGGAATTACTATCATCTCCTACTCATCTCTTACTCATCTTATCAACGAAAAAGATAATCCTGGATTGTAAATCTCTTACTCATCTTTAGATAATTAAGAGTTGGGTTGACTTCGGAGAGTGTACGTATACATATATAACAGCAGATATTTTCATATTCGAAAATATCTGCTGCTTTTACTAGCACGGTACACTAGTACACTCCGGTACAGGAAAGATTAGAACTAATCGTATAGAAATTTTTTTTCTTTTCGTATCTGTTTGAATTACTATACATATTTCTGTGAGCTTCGAATTATAAACAGTTAAAAATGATCACCTTGTGATGCTTTGAATTTTGTGAAAATGATTTTATTGCGAAAATGTATAATAATTTAATTAATTACGGCAGTCTGAACTATCGGAAGTCTTAGATTAATACAGCAAATACGTTAAATAAAATGTAATTTTCTGAGTTTTCCGCATTATTATACTAATCAATACAAAAATGCGTTTTTTGAATCCATCCGGAAGTTGACTAAGTCTGGGGGTCTATTATCGGAAGGAAATCTTGTTGCATACGGAAAGTAGCCATAGCATAGTCCTGAAACGTCAAAAGCGTTTATTAATGAAAGCGATTCGGGACTCGGTTTCACTTTGTTCTTAGCTTACTACAATCTCTTCATGGGATAAAATGATTTACTCTGATTGGACAATTCTATTCAACGTTACTAGAGTTGTGTGTAGCTTTATAAAAGTACCTAATTCATTCTAAGATAAACGACCGATTCTCTTGCATGGAACATCTAGTACAACAATGGAATAAAAACAGAAATAATAACTATAATATATATTTCTTAATACTTTTTATAAAAGCTATATTAAGTTCTGACTTGCAACGAAATAAATTCGCACAATAGGAATTGTACCGAGGAATGCGAATGTAGGCAGTTATGTGATGTCGGGTGTCTTGAAGTTGTTAGTCATCCTGCAGTTATAAATGCGATGCAATCCCAAACAAATGATGAGCATAGATGAAATAGCTTATATGACAGGCTCGTACAGTTTTATCACCATGAGTTGTTTTAAGCTTGGGGCTGTTTGTCACATCACAATTTGTGAAACAGCAAATCCTCCGAGTTTCTATTTTGTGAGTAAGCCCAAATGTAAATATTTCCCCTGCGTCTTCAATAAAAATTTATATTCTCAGCTAAATAAGCAATTGCAACAATTACGTTCGCCATGCTATAGTGGTTTGCGTGCATAAGGAGGACATTCGAATACACGAAGAATCAAAATGAAGATGCAAGTGATAATAAATTGTAAGAGCGAATTAAAGAGAGTTAAACTTAATTCAATTAGTAACTAGGCGAAAACAGTTCTCTTTTACACTCCCCTTACACATGATGTTCATACTTCATGGTATGCTCTTGATTCTCGAATCCCATCTTGCCCATCGACAAGCCCATCGTATCGACACGTCTGCCTGTAGGCAAAACCATAATTGTTTGCCCTAAATCATGCCTTTCATCAATTGACGCTAAAATGTCGAAAAATATGTTTTTACAAGGAGCCGCAGTCAGCCACCACAGGGTGCCTTGGAAAAATATTATTTAGATTGTCCACCGTTTTCCACATAAAACATTGTGAACCTAAACGTTAGCAGTACTTGAAAAGTGGCAGTTCATTGCATAGGTACGTTTACTCTGGATTCCTCTGGGAAACTTTGGTGATTCAATGTGGACTTTTGCTGTTTCATTCTACTCATCTTCGATACTCGGACATTTGAAGAAAAAGTGGAATCATTTACTCGAATGATTCAATAAGTTTTTTATCCTTCGCAATATACCGTTCCTTCGTATTCAATTCAATATAAAAAGTCTGCAGGTGGTGAACTTCTGCGTCCATAAAATGCATTTTTCGACTCACACTCCAATCATTCCACGGTGGATCCTAAGCATTCAAAAATTTTACTATGTAATATTATAAGACATAACAAGACTCCTGTCCCAAAACTGCCTGAAAGTTCTACAGCAATTGTCATTTAATAATTATCACAATAATTAATTTCTACAAACGTTGCTTTACAATCAGCAGCATACATTTTTATATATACCGAGTGAAACTGTTTTATTGGCAACGACGACTACTATTTGTATAGGACGTAAATACTTGTCCAAATGACACAAGCAAAAAACATTGTTTCATACACCACAGCTGACTAGTGAAGGGACCACGTATGACGTTCGTGTCTGTATGCTGTAACGATGCACGACGGGTCATCGGGGGCTACAAATGGTGTCACTCTCTTGATGAATGGAGGGGTAGTTGAGCAATGGTAAGTGTGAACGTGACGATTGTGAGAAGAATACAATCGCTAGAAGATTAAAACATACTGTGATTTTGGCATGACATCATTTGTGACCGCTCCCACAATCTCCGTGCACTGTCTGAGCTGCGACTGCAGCCGTATAGACTGCACGGTTCTTTAATCTCGAATACTCGAATCTCGATCCTGTCTTTTAAGGAATTCGTAATCTTGACAACGATAAACCAAACGCTTTAGTACCTTTGTGAGATTGTCCGAGGAAATTATTTACTTGAAACCTGGTAGCACCCGGGAATTACTAGAGATCCGAGATTAAACATGGAGGAATGACATCGGATACAGGTACGGGACGAGACCCTTATATAAATGCGACAGATTGCAACGTGTATTTGCTTTACTGGTGTTTGACTTAATTGTTAGTCAAAACTCTACGCAAATACAACTGAGTGTAATAAGCCGTCTAGTCTTTAGCCGTGTTTTCGATATAAAACCTTGTTTCCGAATTCAATGTATTTTAAAAATGCGCATAACAGGAACTGATGTGTATATTATTATTATTATTTATGGTCGCCGCCCTACTATATAATAATTATAATACTAATATATACATGGTATGTACAATATGTATGTGCTGCCTTCTTTCTCGTTAGCCCTTTTGCCTCAGTTTATTTTAGCAAGAACTAGCAAGGTGCCCCTTGGACCTACGCGGATACTATTTTATGTATCATCTTAACAACTAGCAAATGTTTTTTTAAAGAGTACAAAGCATTAAACATTTAATTTAAATAGGTTTATTTACCCATTTAGGACAACGTAGGCCCGCCTTCGTTCAAAAGTTGTGGCTTTCAAATTTTTATTTTAAAGGGCTACGGTACTATATACTACACGTCACAGACTTGTACCTTCGCACTCTACATATTTGAAGAGCTCAAAAGTACAGCATTACAAATTATCAGTTAATCAGTTTCACATTTTTCGTTATTACAATCTACTGCGTGTGCTGTCGATGACAGATAACTAAGAATTCATACTTGTTATTCTGAACAAATGTGCATTAACCGGTGATACTAATGCTACGCTAACCTAACAGTGGTAATTTAACAAATGCAATGATGAAAATACAATGCTAGCCATGTGTTTTAATGAGCCAGGAATTGGTAGTAGAGACGAGGATTTATTTTTTTCTCACCAACTATTGGAAGTCAGGTCAGAATAATAGGATTTTTGCTGTAATTAATTTAATGCTACATTCAATACAATTTAATAAATGTTTGCACTGAGTAAATATCCGTACGTGTATCACATTCAAAGTGTTATCAATTAACTACTAATAGAAATTTGATCTTGAAAAATGATTTAATTGACCAAACCACGAGAGTTTACGGTTGGTTAGTAAACTACAAATGCAAACATTTGTTAGTCCAAAGCGTTACAGAACTTGAATACTTTTTGTGAAGTGACCGGTACATATGAGCCACATTTTCCACACAGTTATAATTGCCTGCAATTATATTTACTTCTAACTGCCAAGACAAAAACAAGGAATTAAATGTCTAACATCTTGGGAAGATGAACTGCGTAGAATTGTTAGGCATAAATTTATTACTAATTACGATTAAGAAATGCTTCCTTGAGTTCCCAAAATATTTTATGGTTCTGACTAATTGGCAATCTATCAAATAAGCTAGCATTACGTACCTCCCGATCGGTACGCTAAAAACTTTTAGGCGATTACATTGGATTACAAATTACTTGGACTAAAATTGGAAATTTAAAATCGAATTTGAGAATGATCTTTGATCATGTTGTTGCTGATGACGAATGACGATATTGCTTGACCCTGTTTGCCTATGCCCTTGGATGATATTTGTTTGGTTTCGCACCTAAACCAATGTTGTTTTTAAGGGGTTACGTGGATTGCGAAGTGAATCAATTATACTTCCTGCCATTCAAATGACCAGACGATGAGACGAGACGCTATTGGGACACTTAGTCTAGATCCAGGCGCGCCATGGAGTGGCATGTCAAGTACGGTGGACAAGCCCTAGACTTGAATGGGGCTTGAGACTTGCATTTGTACATATAGATTTGAGCAGAATTGTATCTTTTCCTCCCAGTTAAAATATTCAGGGTAAATATATGATTGAGCATGTAGGTAAAAAATGTGAAAGAGTAGCCTTTTAGTAATATTAACGAAGATTGTTAATTCATGTGAGAAGGTTCTGATAATAATGAAGAGTGTATGGTTTCTTGTGTTGCTGTTTGTTGCATTGCCATATTGCTATCTCGTCCAAATCAAAGTTATCAAACAAAAAGTAGACATTGGATGAAAAAAATCATGAGAAGCATTTATCCTTGAAAAGATCTAATTAGAGTTACAGGTCTTTCTAAGGACCTGTTTCTCCCATCATACATTCTTGTCATTATTGCTGGCTACTTCACCTGCAACCTTTGTACTAGTTTCTTGAAGAAAGTGTGTATGTGTATGTACCCAGTATGCTCAGCAATGGACAGAGGACTGTTGGGAAAAAACAAATGTACCTAGTTCATACTCTTCATAGTCTTCGTACTCCTCATAGATACCTTACTTCACTTTTGTTTCACAGGTAATACAGCAATTTCATTTATTGTTTGAGTTTCGTGAAGAAATAACAAGAAACTGTGCAGAGCACAAGGTAAAGACATCAACACTGCCACTGCACTACAGCATCACTTACGCAAAGGAATTGTGCAATAACTAGTTTATATCCAATATGCTTTCAAACAATTTTGTTACTTCATTCGAGGTCAAGCATCCCTTTTTTATTTAGTTGTGCAGTGGGTTAATATTTTGACACAGCTTCATATCGTTCTGACTCTGGGACTGCAACCTACCCAAATACATATCATTGCTCCGAAGCAAATTTTTAAAGAAAAACCATCAATTACACCAACAGTTGATTATTTTTAACAAAGGATTCATCAGTGCAATCAAATACAGACATTTAATTGTGATCAAGTTTAAAATATGTCGGTGGCAACGGAGCCGCGGAAAGGCCAGTCAAAATTTAGTGTGACAAGTGTGTGCAAAAATGGAACCGAAAATCCGGCTTTTGAGAATGACGCCGATACTAGCTTCAACCATTATAATCCACAGTTAAATACCAGTGACTATGAACCGGACAATTACTTAGAGAGTAAATCTAAGCAGCAAGATGGTTTCAAATCCGACAACAAAAACAAATTTCTTCCAGGAATCGGCCTATTGCTCTGGAAAAATACTTTACTCCGAAGGAGACACTTTGTAATAACTGCTTTGGAAATTATTTTGCCTACCTTGTTTGCCTGCCTAATTGCATTCTTCAAAACGTGGACCCCGCCGACTCCACCGCACGAGACAAATATTGTGTACACAGCTAATCAGTTTTATGAAAAAGTAAGTACAGCCTATACGCAAATAACCTGCCATATAATTGGTACTGATCTAAGGTGTTCTCTACCAATGTCACGGTGTTCTCTATTTCGAAACCCTTCTCTACCCCATAGTCTAAGGCGTTCTCTAAGCCAGATTACATTCTCTAACGTTAATAACTGCAGTGCTTAAGAACAAGTTCATGATTATATGATATTGTAGCTATAAATAGGATAGTAAAAGAGCAAATTATATAGTTTAAACGATGAATGTTGCATGAAAGAACTTGTTGATTCTACAAACAATTTTGTCATTGAAAAGTTTATGACATTTCATTTAAAGTGCACATCGAGTACAAAATTACATACCAGACACGGTATGTTTCTATTTTTATGCGGTTCCACAAAGACTCCATTGTCTGAATGTGGGCACCAGTGATCTTCATCTTCATCTTCATCGTGATCGAATCATAAGGTTCTTAGTAGCACGAAATAATTCATTGTAAAACGATATTAAAGTTGTGGTTGGTGTTAATTACTAGTTGACAGTGCTATGTAGTATAAGAAAGATGTAAAGACTAAAACTGGCGTAGGTAGAAAAGGGTTTTGAGGTAGAGAACATCTTAGACTGTCAGGTAGAGAAGAAATTTCGAGTAGAGAACGCCGTAGACCAATACCAAATAATTCTATCATAGTCATCTTATTCTCTTAACTCAAATTCGATTCATGAATGATGAATGCACTCTCCTTCGTTGTTTCCATACCGCTCCTTTATCAGCACCGAAACTTCAGCTGCAATTACACATATTTTGTGGACGGTTGAAAATTCGAGTGCAATAATCGTCTACACCCTTTACAATATTATTTATACATCCAGTAGCATAGGTCATTCGATAGAGGATTTTGTTTTTGTTCCACTGATAGAAGGAATGTTTACGGGATTTCTATAAGGTATCCCAGAATGAATGAGAGTATTTATTTACGTTGGTTTTCATACTATTAGTATCCAAATAATATCTAACGGCAGTTTGTCAATATAAATCAATTCATTACTCTGTCAACAAGCGTTTTGTCTGACAGCAGTTTTGACAGAATTTAAAGCGTGCAGGTGTACATGGAACATAATGTCAAATCATAATCTTAATTATTTTTAAATCTTGCCATTACCTAGTTGAAGAAAATTAGAGAGGTCATACTTACTTGGATTTGAATGATTGGCAGTTGGTTTCAAGTGTTATTTTAATTCAGTTTAAACTTATTCCACAGCAACGTGGAGACACGATACCGGAATGTCTCCAAATTTGAAGTTCAGAGATAAATACAATTATTAAAGCTCATTAGAGTGTAATCGCCCAAGTTGAAGGAAAGAGCAAGTATTCTGCTCATCTGCTAATGTTGTTGTTGTTGTTGTTCACCATTCACCGGTAGCATCGCTCAAGGTGGTAATCGTGGCTCATTAGGAGGTTAAATCAGGCAAAATAGTAATCATATCTCTGCAGTCCCACGAATCGATTTAAAGGACAATAATTACATACGATATGAAGTGCGGAAGTCAATGTCGGTTTGTAAAAAAACAGATGGTCTTGCAATGCTTTGTGCACTTGTGCCCCAGAATTCTTTGCACTTTACCGTCGTGCACTTGAATTGTGCAACAAGTGGCATTACTGATAGTTTTACTTTTTATCGTAGCTGCAGTTCATGATATTGATGCATGGCTATACTGTATTGTTACCAAGATAAAACAGAAAGGATTTTGAAAGATCAAAGTAGTGTATGTCAATCATTAAGTGCGTAATCATCTCAATTTTTTTCAACCGGTTAAAACTATTTCTAGTTATTAAAATAAATTAACATTTTACTCGGAATCCCATATTAAGACGTTGGAATACCATAACAAGTGGCAGGTTTTTGTAAATGTCAGAGCCAGATAAAGGTAGATTAGCAGGAATAGGTGAGGTTGTTGTTAGATTTTTTTAATTCAGGTAGGGATCGCCGTTTCTTGGTATAGCTACATATATAGGAGAGTGAGAATACACGGCAGAATATCACGGTGCAATCTGTCATTTCGATTCGAAACAATATTTTTAATCTGAAGACTTGAATTTGAAAACTTCGAAAATTGAAACTGGTAGTTGGAAATGAGAAAAATGGGTAGAAAGTATAATAGTAATGATACTCATAGTAGTTAATTGCTATTAACCCTCATTGCTCGATAACTACTTAACTATTTAATGCTAAGTACAACTTTCCTTATTACATATGTAGTCGATATTGATGCAGTGCGTCAGAAGGAAAGCAAGTAAAATAATAAATCAAGGACAACAGGGTTCCGAGTACTTTGCTTCAGCATCTAAAAAATACCTCACTCTAACTCTGGCTATATTACATGTGTAAAATGGTGATGCAAATTACTATGTTAGGTTGGACTGAGTAAAAAAAAATTGTTTTTGCACTTGCACGTGAATAAATGGTGTGATTAGATTTAATAATGTTGCCGTCACTAGAATCATCAGCTTATCATATAGTATCGAATGCAATATAATTATACAATAATTGAATACACCGGTCAGATTTGATTCCTCTTCTTTGTTCCCAAGCAAGAAAAACACAAATTAAGGTTCCCTATCAGGGTGAAGCGGCAGGAACATGAACCGAAAATGTACCCATAATACCTACCTGCTTGTGCACTTTGGAGTTTTCTTGAAAACCAAGGTTTCTCTTCGAAAAACCAAATCCAAGTGCTTGTAAGGCCACATAATTGCAATAGCGGAATTGCTGAGGGATCCTTGTAGGAGTTACTCCTTTTCTCACAAATTTCATATCACTTTTTCCTTCAACAATCCATGATTTTCATTTTATTACTTTGCCGTTTGTCTTTATTAAATCATTTCATGCTTTAATTCATTGTGACTGTTTTTACGGCTGGACTGCACTGCAAAGTTTTACCACGTGCTTTTCATTACTCTGTCTCTTAATTCCTTATTACCCCCGATGCAATTTGAATTTGTACCACACAGCGTGTGAATGGCTCCCATAAAATCCTGGCGTATCTGAGTGGGCTCACCTTATTTATCACTGCTTTACCATAACTCTCTTGCTCTCTCTCTCCCTTTCTCTCTCACTGTATTCTCCATTCCAATCCAAATCCTACTCACAACCACAGTACAATGTTACAATCACGATAGTCTTCTAGTCGGCAGTCGGTAGTGCATAAAGAACGCAGAAAATTAAATTCTAATTTTAGGACTTAGAAATTCTTCTGATTCCAATTCGGGTTACAGGTTCAAGGAAGAAATTACAGCGGGATTTCGTCATAGTGGGAACTGGAATCGCATGGAGTCAATGTTAGATGCAGAGAGGAGTCTACAGTCTTAATGTATAATTATATATCAAGTCCAACCACAAGTTCACAATTTTTTTCTGCATCCGTATCCAATTCCTTTTATTGTAATAAGAATCTCACATTTTGTATTAAGTAAATACGGCATTAAGTAATAAATAATTCATACCTTTGAGCGTCACTTCAGGTAGTTTTCCACAGTGATACGGATACGGAATGGCGAAACAATGGGCTGGAATTGCCCAGTATGACGTGGCACCAGCTCCAGCACTGGAAGCGAACTAGATAATTGTCGATAAGTTATGCAAGACTTACTTTCGTTAAGTAACAGTTGCTCATTCGTTTTGATTAATCATAATCAAATAGGCAAACTCTTCAGCGATATGTATAACGAATCTAACGCTGTCTTAACAAACAAAATGTGTCGATCATTAGCTGTAATTATGCGACATTTTACAAATGACTTCAATCTAAACACACATGGGCATTAAGTCCAGGCAAACTTCTTCCAAACATATTATGCACTATGATTAGAGCTGATACTCTTAATGGAGCTTATTTTGTTGACATGCTATATTTTACCAAGGACTTGGTGAACTGTGATTCGACCTAGTACAACTTTTATAACCTCTGTACTTGCTTCAGTATTACACGCATGATCGCCTGTACTTGCAAGGATTGTTTTGTAACATAAAACCAAAGCTTCAAATAAATAACAACACTCGTTAAAAATGCTACTCAAGCTCGTAGCTAATTTCAGTGTCGTGGTCGTATTGAAACGATTAATATATAATGCCTTTGCATGTAATCATAAATTTTATAGCGAGTTTAAGTGCTAGTAAAATAAGCGAAAGAAAGGAACTAACAAAGTATGTTGATAAACACTTTAAAGATAATTCACCTTACCTGTACAGTTTGTTTCTTGAAATACCGACAATCGAAGCTTACATATTTTTAACGAGTGGGTTTTAGTACTTAATGATGATATTTTGTCTTACAATTACACAATTACAATACCAGGATTCCTGCTCTGGTGTTCTAATAAACATCCACTATTTAATTCTACTAAAAAAACAAAACACGCTCTGCAATCCCAATTGCGCTATTTTTTGATAGGGAAAAATTATGGGGCTAACTACCATAGTCTATTTTTTATTGATTGTGATGCACTCTCGACAATGACGTCATATTCTACGATTAATTTGAACCCAGCGTGAGCATTCGTGTCATGTCTTATTAAATGCTTTCGTTAAGATCTTTGGCAAATACAAGGTATTATTTATTGTAGATACCAAACCAATGTATAGCCTATAAAAAGTAAGCCCTATATGTATCTCTATGACATACGAGGATAGAGCAAACCTCAGCGAACATTGCGTCTAAAAAATTTTGATTAATTGTAGGAAAAACAACGAACAAAAAAAGACAGATATGTGAGCATATAATGCTAATTATTTTATACAATACCTTTAGTTTGGTCCAGGTTTTTATTCATGATTTTATCTGTTCTTGTCCAAGGTAATTAGAGTATTCCCTTATAAAGAAGCTGCTAGTTCGTTTGCCTTGGTTTTTATGTCAACTTAACTGCAACTTTTTCCAAATTTTTATCTTAAGAGCAAAATATTTGTTAATGTATAGTAATGAATCGCAATCATCGATGAAGAAGTAGCATTAGTCATTCGTTGTTTGCACAAGAGCTCATGAGCACGAGTAAAACAGACAATTTGTCGTTATGCATAACTTGTATCCTGTTGCTTTAAAAAATAAATATTGTTCAGTTGCGAAATCAAGTTGATATTACTTACTATGACAATGTTTCGGTTAGAATTGCTTCAAGTAGATAATTGTTTGATATGAGCACTTAGCGCCAGTGAGCAATTATTCAGTTAGAACTTACGATACAAAGTTTATAGTGATCCTTGAGGGTTTATAGTTTTGAAAGTGCACTATGAAATTGTCATTTTAAAAAAATGTATACGATTGTAATGATTATTATTGCTAACCATACAAACAAATTTTAATTTGAGAAAGTATATCCTTATAATATTGAGATGCATAGTCCAGCAAACGAGCAAACCAGCAATAATAAGGCCGAAAGAAACTGTAGATAGGGAAAACCAAACCATTGTTCGCTTGGAGTGCCCACATTTAGAAACAAGTAATTCTCGCATT
The DNA here is from genome assembly GCA_036851915.1 of Ptenothrix huangshanensis. Classification (NCBI taxonomy): domain Eukaryota; kingdom Metazoa; phylum Arthropoda; class Collembola; order Symphypleona; family Dicyrtomidae; genus Ptenothrix; species Ptenothrix huangshanensis. The sequence goes on along the minus strand of JAAXYX010003117.1, from coordinate 3,926 downwards.
ATTTTTGCATCGAAACTAACAATTTTAGATTTGATTCCATCGCGTTTATCCACGCTGGGCTTGACAATTACTCCTTTCCATTCCACTTGATAATCAGCATCGGCATTGTCCGCATTATTTCCAAGAAGTGCTGTATTCAATTTTGATGTCTGGGTCGCTTCCACGGCCCAGACACATTAAATTGCTCATAAAAGTTGTTCAATGCCAAGTCGGCATAAAGTCATTTCGTTTTCATTTGCATTTTCATGCTGGAAGTACATAATTCTGATGCGTTAATAATTACCATCCAGCTTTATATTCTTCAAGATAGTTGAATACAGGTGGTAAAGTCTATTCCCGTACTTAAACAAAGCTCATGCAATATTGTTTCCCTCACGCAGACCAAGTTTAGAGAGTACAAGTTTAGGCTGTACTAATCACATACTAATATTCACATGATGCCACGGGTAAACTATAAAAATATTCCTGACCCTAACAATTTCTTGTCTTCTGCTTGTGATTATCACATCCTTAATCCACATCTAGGTTCAATCTGCTATGCGTCCATGAAATCAAAGGGTCGCAGATCAAACCACCAGCTCTACTTGAAGTAAATCCGACTGTTGTATCAGATTTATCTACGGCTAGATTACTATGTATTCCAATCGCAATTACAATATTATTATATTATACTTTGCTAGATACTCCATAGTTTACCGCCACCTTTTATTTTGTTTCCTTTACGCTGATTCCAAAAAAATCCTCTAATCAAATTAGATATTAACCGTACCCAAATATTCTCATCTCAATTCACCTCTCACCGCGCTCATAAATATAATTAAAAAAGTGATAATAAAAGATGCATAATTTAAACTGAGATAATTTCATCCGCTAATTCAGAAATATTTGTGAAAATGGTGTAAATATGTAAGCTGATTTGTAATGAGCACTCGGATGCACTCACGACTACTGCACATAAGGAAGTTAGACACAGTAAAAGATGAAAAACGATGCCTATTTTACCAAGAAAGATAAACCATTTATCAATTAATGGAAATGTCGTGTAAAATAAAAGAGCATTTAATGGTAAAAGCGTAATCAATTTAGTGAGTTCATGAATTTCCAAGCTATTGGGTGCCCTCTGATATAATTACTTCAAGGATTATCTGCTCAAGGATGTATTTTTTAGGGAAACTATGTCCCAAAACATTTGTTGAAATTAAAGTTACTAGTTGTTTTGTTGCAGTAAAAGTGAACACCATTATTTTATTTAAGTCAATCCTTTATCAAATCAACACTTTTTTTTGTTCAAAGTGTAGTTTTTGAAGCTGAAATATTATCTCAATTACTAGCTGTCAGTCTGTCAGTACGTCTCCGCACTCAACTCAAATATGTGTTAAGCGTTCATCCAGTAAAAGCTCTTAACTAATGCGAATACGAATATTATGCAAATTTACCAAAATCATGAAGGAATGTCAGAAACTACAATGTGGAAACGCAGGCACCTATGAGGTTTGCTCTGATTAAGTAGATAATTGTTGACTCAATCTAATGTGAAGAATTGTAGGAAAAATCGACAGAAAGTTACAAAATTGTGACTATGTATTAAATAGACCAAACAACCAAGACAGTAGAATTATGAGGATTGTGATTTGGATTTGCAATATTCCCATTTAGGATCATTTGTTAAAATTAGAAATTACTCGTAGACCTTTCTTAATCATTTTCTTTTAATTTTCGTGTTGATTGAAGCAAGTTTTGCAATTTAAAACTGGGCACTGTACCGCAGGCTTGAATGAGCTTTTAACAGCTTCAATAATTCAGGCTTGTTGCCCAACGTTATAATTTGATAAAAATACGTTGTTAAATGAAAGGTGTAGGAGAACTAGATTGGGGATGGGAGTCGGCCTTTCATGTTGCAACCAGCTATTTCTTGATGTAGCAGAGCGTGTTCACATTGTCAAGCATTTAGCTTACGGTTTAATTTTCCTATAGTACCTAATATATATACAAAATCTCGAATAAACTAAATATAATAATACTATCTACATCCACTAGGCCCTTCATTAGTTATTTAAGATTTATTCTGTTTATGTAACACTTAGTAATTTTGTTTTATGAGCGATGGCAGCCGAAAAAACAGCAAGCTTAACCTATATCAACTACTATACCACTACGAATTTCCGTCATTTGTGTTTTCCCCAACATGTGATTACATCCGTACTCAGTTACATGCATTTTTTTTGGTTGGCAAGAGGGTGCAGTCATCGCCAGTTGATTTTAAGACAGCAAATTGAATCTGAACTTAGGTTAGGTTAGGATGTGGGGATTTCAGTCAAAGGGAAAAATCAGAGTAAAAAAGCTAGGTATGTGTGCTAGTACTATTACGGCCCGTTTATAGCGTGACTAGATAAAGTTTTTATGATAATTAATTGAAATAGCAAAAGATGTCCGATGAAGAAAACCCGTTCTAGATAATGGCGCGAAAAAGGTTGTGTATAACAAATAACAACCAGTATATAAATGCGCGAAGAGACATGCAATGTGGGTCTGTACCTGTAATTGCAAATGAGAAAAGTTTATAATCGAATCACTTGAAATTACTTTGCAGGACTTGGTGAAAGAAATCAGCAGATGGAACAACAGGAGGCGCAATGGGACGTATATTTTAGGATATGCTCCCTCCAACACTTTTACCGATCACATTATGTACACATTTAACGAAAGTCTAATGAAGTTCAAGACCACTTTAAAACATGGTAAATTCCAAAACATTTCTTTTTAAAGTTGTGGTATTATTATGATATTATAATAATTTTATAATTCTTTTATTATTTCTACTCCGCTAGTTGATCGTTATGCGTTATATGCTCTAGAATATAGCTACCTACTTTAAGTAGAACATGTGTCAAATTGCGAAATAAAATCTGCAGTGCAGTGTGCAGCTGTCACACCATGGTTTTATTATAGGCTTATCCCGTGGGAACAAAGTGAATGCAGGATGAAGATGAAGGTATATTGTGTGCCTGCTTTAGTAGTAGGCTTCCTCGTATAACAGCTCCGTAGAGATAAGCAGTCACTTTGTGCCCATTAACTATTACATAAGAGGAGGCTTATAAAAGGAGGTTTTTGAACTGTAAAAAGTGTTTTTGCATCCAAAGGAAACCTGGGAAATCTGTTATATGTAGTTATCGAAAGCAAAAGTTGTGAAACTCGGGTTGAAAAGGTTGAAACTTCCTGCTTTATAAAAATGTTTTAATTTTAGTTCATAATGACATTACATTCTAACATCGATCCCTGCTATCCTTGATTCAACGATTCGTATAACTGCATTGCTTTTTGACGCTGAGCAAACAATGTCTAATTGTGTCAGCACTTTGACTATGCAAGTAAAAGTTGAATTATTAATGACGTCACAAGAATTCTTATTGCACGATTGAATGCTAAGTTCAATATAAAATGCGAAAGTGTTATGATAATAAAATAATGGCCATAATAACTTGATTTTCCAAACTAGTGAAGTAAATAATTGTTAGATTTTTTAATGTCAAGACTGATTCTAATTTTCCTGCCTTGACTCATAATTTTACTGCGAAAACTACCTGAGATAAGATTGCTACATGAAAGAAGGTGACATGAGCATCGAAGCCGCCTATTGGCAGAATCCCCTATTTTCTCATCGTAGGGAATACTGAATTATTCCTATGCTATTGGGAGGATGTGTATAATTATGCATACACTATGTACGTACAGGTCGAAACGAAATCTGACAAAAGTTTTAACCAGCCTTCAAATCGAAATTAAAATATACTCCGATTATTTGTATTCGCATAATTATGTTCATGACAAACTCTCAGGTTATCTAAGGTTATGTATAAAATGTATAGGTAAGGTTGAGGTTATACAACGCATCTTTTTTTTTTTTTTTTTTTCTGTTAAATTGTTTT
>JAAXYX010003116.1:0-15292 GCA_036851915.1 Ptenothrix huangshanensis | reverse complement strand
GCCGGTCTTCTTAATAGGTCGAAGGAGCTCATTAAGTCCGCAATTTTGGACAATGACTTTCTACGCCATTTGGATCCGTCAAGGGTCAATGAATTGGTGGATTGCATGTACCCCGAGGACTATACGGAAAATGCCATTATAATACGGGAAGGAAGTCCGGGGTCAACACTCTATGTAATGGAAGGTAACAGTTATAATTTTTAACTAGCTCGAGTCACACAAATGCTTACCTACACGATTCTTATTGAGGACTACGGAGGGATTGGTTCGGGGTACTTTTTTGGTTTGGTATTTTAGAATATTTGTACATACTTAGTGTGAACTTAAGTTTGCAATTTAATTTTCTGTTCCAGATGGTCGAGTCGAAGTTTCTCGTGAGGGTAAATACTTAGCAACGATGATTCCTGGAAAAGTTTTTGGTGAACTAGCGCTTTTGTACAATTGTCAACGAACTGCAACTATAAAAGGTGCGAAGTTAAGGAATATAATCAGGTCATAATAATCAAAAGAATATGTGCGATTATAATTATTAACATCTCGGAAATCAATTCATTTTATTGTAATTCTCGAAGAAAAAGTAGATATAAAACAGCCCAAATGAAGTGTACTTTAGCATAACAATAACAATAATTGCATTATGGAATGGATTATGGCAGCTAATTTTGGAAGTGGACGTTTATTTGATAATGATAAAATTTTGGTGCTTTATATTAGCTGCAACCCCTTGCCATTTATGGGCCGTGAAACGACAGGTCTTCCAAACAATTATGATGAAGTCTGGAATGATGAGACAAGCAGAATACATTGATTTCCTGAAGAGTGTTCCAATTTTCAAAAAACTGTCGGATGAAAGCTTAAACAAATTAGTCGATCGCATTGAAGAAATGACCTACGATAAAGGACAATTCATAATCCGACAGGGTGCTCGTGGTGAAACATTTTTCATTATTGCTCGGGGTAGAGTCAAAGTCACCATGAAATCAGAGTCAGACTCGGAAGAAAAGTTCGTGCGATTCCTCCATAGAGGAGATTTCTTCGGTGAAAAAGCTTTACAAGGGTAAGACAGGAGCTAAAAACTAATTCTAGTATTGGCTTTTTTCATGTATGAATCCAGTGTCGGTTTCATTTTTCACTAGTTGTAATAATAAATCAGGCGAATACTTGTTTTCCACTATTGATCTGGTTATAAAGCAGTATATTCCTAAGCCAATTACTAGTATTATTTATTCCATTCAGCAGAAAATGCTATTTATTATTATTTGAACGAAAATGACTTACGAAGCAGAAAAAGGGTACTGATCTTCGGTTTTCTCTATTTGGAATTGGTGGCAGAGAATACCGAAGATCAGTTCCAAAAAAACGGATAGGATTTCCGAGTTCCTAAAATGTAGTCAAATAAATGGTCTAGAACCTATGCAGTCATATTTGGGAAAATAGGGTTACTAAGTAATATTATTATGAATTGTATAAAGGGACGATTTGCGAACCGCGAATATAATTGGTGATGATGATGATGGTGTTACTTGCCTTGTGATTGACCGTGATGCCTTTGACCAACTAATCAGTACTCTAGAAGAAGTTCGAACTCGCTACGATGATGCCCGTTCAAATCGCAAGATGTAAGTCAATATAATGCAGTTGTGTATTTCATTGCTAACATGCAGAGTGCAGCTGCATCATGCAATTTTAATTTAACTGAGCACAGGTGCTGGTTAAATGTAGTTGAAAAGCTAGGTTTAAGTACAAATTAATTGATCTTGCATATTTTCATTTTGCTGTTCAGAGGATAAAGGGGGTAAGTCAAATTTAAGAACAGCATACCTACTACATAAACGTAAACTTTCAATTCAGTGCCGTTTGTTAAGTTACTTGTGGCTATTATTTTTTGTCACTTCAGCTTATAATTATGTAGTTGTACAAGTGTAACCGTTTTTTTGTACATTTTAAGAATCGATGCGGAATTTTCTCAGATACTTCTCAAAGATTTGAGAGTAATTACAACTTTAGGAGTTGGTGGCTTTGGTCGCGTTGAATTAGTTACTTTAGCATCGGATCCTACTAGATCGTTTGCTCTGAAGCAAATGAAAAAGAGCCAGGTGGGTCATTTTTGCTGTCATTATTAGCTGCTTATTAATTTATTTAGCCAAAAATCGTATTCATTGAAATGTATAATTTTGTCAAATATAAATCAAAAGTCAAATGCTTTGATAATAAGTAGAAATAGTTGATACTAGCTAAAAGAAATGGGTAAATATCACTTATTTTTTGACCTTTTATATCCTATCGGATAAAGTTTCTGGCGGTGATTTCTAATATGTATGTAATTGGTTTTGGTTGCTCTCTACCAACATATTGAAGGTCAAAGTTCATAATTTGCATACCTATGCTTTTTAATAGCATTTATGTATATGCGTGAAAGTTGTACACACATTTATTTGGCTTGCTTATACCTTATCCGATAGAATTTTACACGCTGATTCCAAATACCTACCTATGCAATGGTTTTGTTAAGTGGTCTCTACTCCGACCGGAGATATTGAAGTTTAAAGTTTTTACATGCTTTTTTTAATGACAGGTAAATACCGTAGAATTTTGAATCATGTTGAATATTCAATTCAGGTTAGGCAACGGGGGGGGGAGGTGGTGGTTGGAGGCGCAGTTCCCCCCGTTTTTCGTGCGTGGATATACATGGAAGTGCACTTAAGGGATACGAGGATGTACATTGTGCAGAATATTTTTTGCCCTTTAATTATACGTTTTGGGCTGCCCCATTTACGATTTATAATGGTAGTTGGTCATTTTGGCAAAAACCAGTTTGGCAAAACATTTTGCCATTTTTGATTTTGGTTTTAAGTACTGCGGACATTTTGGCAAAACATGGAAGAATATATGGGCAGCACAAAAGCGGACATTAAGGAAACACAATTTTGAAGGTTAAGTAAACTAGGTATTAAGTAAAGCAACCAACACACCACCTGAAAATTTGCATCATAACATTTTTGTCATATTCCAATTTTCACTGTTGGCATCTTTGAGAAATGAATTATTTTCATGATTGGTTGTCGTTAGTGCTTCACCATGGCAAGTTCTGCAACTAAGTATTTGTCCAACATAAATAACACAAAGCACAAAGATTCCCAAACCAAATTGGTTGATAGCGTTGGCTACTGTAACACGCGGAAGGCTGGCATAGTATATGTCAGTCACTTCTACAAAATTGGCTGCCCCCGTGTGGATATAATTTTTAAAATAGCAGCTTGAATAGAATAGAACGTTAGTTCTAATCGACGTAGGAAATTGTCCTAACGTTCAAAACTAAAAGGATAAACCTGTGACAATTAAACTTTAAAAGGATGTTTTGAATTACAAAACTACCATTTTTCCAAAGTCAATAAAAAGTGTTGCCAAAAATATGGCCTAGTTATGCTTACTTGTAATTATTTGTGGAATTAGCGTGGAAAAAAGTTCAACTATTTCTGATTTAGTTTATTATTATAGAATTATATTATTTAGACATTTTTTTAAATTTACGCACTAAACTTCATTTTGTTTAGGGCATGAGACTTGTTATTTGTTATTCATTCATTGAGGTCTGTCATATTGCATATAAGATTACGAGTCGACGATGAATACAACCTTCAAGGTTTTTGTTGTTAATTTTATGCCAAAAAGGTTTATTTTACGATGCGCGAAGCATTGCTGCCCAGATTTATATTTACCCATTACGCAACTAATTCTGTTGTAATTAGTTTTACTATTTTATTTTACTTTGCCAAATTGTCCGCATGAAAAAATCCGAAATAATACGTGTTGCTAAACTGTCTGTATTTGTTGCTATTTTGGTTTTGCCAAACTGGTTGTTGCCAATTTGACCACAAACCTTGATAATGTGGTATACAAAAAATATGCAGAATATTGTTATTACATTCATTATAAATGTAACAAAATAGTTAAAAAGTAGCTAAGTATTAGCATAATTACACTATTATTACTAATATTGAATATTACCAGATTACCAGCATGCTTAAATTTTACATAAAGCTGATATTTTTTGTTTGAATCATGGCAGAATTTTTAGTTTTATTCTTGTACGCATATTTTGTTCATATTCACTGTAGTATTCACTAATAAATTCCATTGTATTCCATTCAATTGTATAACATACCCATGTGTATTGTATATATACATAATATTTACTTGTTGTTTGCATTGCAGATCGTGGCAACTCGCCAGCAGGAGCATATAAAATCTGAAAAGGAAATCATGCAAGAGTCGGCTTCAAATTTCATTTGCAAACTATACAAGACATATCGTGATTCCAAGTACTTGTATATGCTGATGGAATGCTGTTTGGGAGGAGAATTGTGGACCATTCTTAGAGATAAAGGAAATTTTGATGACCACACTACTAGATTTTACACTGCATGTGTTCTGGAGGCTTTTCATTATTTACACTCTAGAAATATCATTTATCGGGATTTAAAGCCGGAAAATTTGCTGTTAGATTCAAGTGGTTTTGTGAAACTCGTCGATTTTGGTTTCGCAAAAAAATTGCAAGTAAATCAATTTTGCATTGTCATTAAGTAAAAAATTTACCTTGGCGTGGTAGCGAGTTTTCCGGATTATAAGATCAAGTTTTTACGTAGGGTCGAAAAACATGGACTTTTTGTGGAACTCCAGAATATGTTGCCCCTGAAATTATTTTAAACAAAGGGCACGATATCGCAGCCGATTACTGGTCCTTAGGGGTCCTTATGTTTGAGCTTCTAACTGGTACCCCGCCATTTACCGGTAACTTATCCTTTATTTTGTATTTTAAAATTTATAATTGAACATAAATAATTACCTATTATATACAATGTAATCGTGTATAATCTGTGCGTGATGCTGATTTTTATTAATGCAATTTAAACGGTTACCGAGTTTAAAGAAATTAATAATAATTTCCAGCTATTATTTCTGTATCGGAAGTACGGAAGTATCGGTTACAACGACAACAAAATTTATTAAAAATAAATTCACTGACAAGTGTAATGCATGATGTATAATTTGTAATTGGGGATTAGGTGGAGATCCAATGAAGACTTACAACGTCATTCTGAAAGGTATCGAAGCAGTAGAGTTTCCTAGGACCATATCGCGCAATGCTAACAATTTAATCAAAAAACTTTGCCGAGATAATCCTGGAGATAGATTGGGTTATCAGAGGGGAGGAATTCCAGAAATTCAAAAGCACAAGTACGTTTACTGAAATTTTACTGTTTTTTTAGGTATCTCAATGAAAATGGGATTTTGTGCACCGAGTACTGATAAAAATTAAGATTGTTTTTCAACCTACCTTTTAAAAATGTTGTAGAAGCTTAAAAACGAGCTTTTAATTCTCTGCAACATATTTTCAAAAGTGAAAAAGGATATTTTTTATCAAACATTTTGCCTCGTCCGTTTAGCCCTGTACAAAGTATTTCGGTATTTCATGTCATCGAAGTGCAAACAATTTTTCAGGAAGCAGCAAATTCACTGTGCTGTGTATTTTTTAATTCTACATAATAAACAATACTTGAGACGTCTTATTCTCACTTGTAAAATGCGACTGAAAGTGTGTCTGAAAAGGGGTTCAAAATCCCACTGTGCATTGCAAATCTTTACTTTACCATACTGCGCTATTGTACCGGTGTTAGTGAAATAAGTTTTATGCGAATTTTTATTTAATGTAGATGGTTCGATGGCTTTAACTGGGATGGTCTTCGGTCTCGGTCACTGACTCCACCAATTATACCTGAAATTCGTGGACCTATTGACTGTGGAAACTTCGACGAATATCCAGCCGATCAAGACGGGCCACCACCGGATGATTTAAGTGGTTGGGATGCCGATTTCTAGGGCAAGTGTTTTACGGTTTTAGAATATTTCGACGTTATTTCTTGACCATTAGCTGAAAAGTAGAACTTTTTAAAGACGTTGTGTCCAATACTATATATGTTCAACTTTAATGCAAATAAACCGGTATTTTTGAACATGCGATATAAATTTATTCTTGTTTGACCACATTTGTTATGTTGTTTCTTTCCTAATTAACATAACGGAAGAAACAATTAGTTGCGAGAAAAACTAACTGCATCTAGTGTAAATAGTAAAACACGATGATTGTATCTGGTGTAATGTCAAAAAATCAAACGTTAACTACATCTAGTGTAATTTTCCGCAAAACAGAATATTTTGTAACGGACGAACTTAATTTTTGTCTCAAATAATGTTTGTTAGCATAATCAAAAACTATTTATAACTGTACTGTAAACAGACACTTCAAAAGCGGATGCATCTGAAACGCCAAAACTCTAATCCTACTTACATAATAATAATAAACTCAGTTGCGATGTACCTAATATCTACTAACTAGTAAGATCATGTCAGTTTGCGGCAGCCCACAAATATACGGCATATCCGGCTAAGCATTAAAATAGTTCTATGTATGTAACGTAAACAGCGATTTCGACCTTAACGGAGAGGAAACCAATTTTGGAGAATGAAAACCGATCGACGGAAAGTGCCAAGTCAGAGAAAAATGGTCAGATAAAGTATTAAGATCAAGAAGGTAGAATGTCGCCAAAATCCAAAGCCAGTGCATAGTGCATAGATATCATGAACTGCTATTGCATACGTATTCCACTTCTTTCGCGACGATTTAGCATGTAAAAGAATGTCAATTAATGCTTTAGCATGAAATAAATAGGTTTGGTTGGTATGAGTGAAGCTAAGAAGGTGCTTTGCAAACCGGTAAAGATCACAAAATTTGCTTTACCAATGATCCCCCACGGTCACCTAAAAATTCCATATTTTAAATCCCGCAAGAAACGCAGGTTTTATCAGTTTCCCGAATTTTAGTGCGAAGATGGCCGGGCTTGAACTGAAGAATCTTCTGGTGGACATCCCTCGTAAGTCGTAAGTGTAAGTGTCTTGGTGTTAATCACATTTAAAGCAATTAGTCTTAGCTTATAATTCAAGACACCAGATTGTGTCCGTTACACTTGAGTTGAAACAGAATTTCAATCGGAAATATCCAAAAACAGCTGACGGTTGTTTAGTATCGCAAAAACACAGGATCAAAAAAGAAGTGCGGAATCCTTCGCTCGTTTTTGACAAGAATCGGGGACACAATCACTCACAAAAAAGCTTTTGTACAAAATCTCCTTATTCCACGAAGGGCCAACGATCAGCTTGCAACTGGCATAAAAACATTGACATGGTACGAAATCAACAACCAAAATGGCGACAAAACTGTGTACGTCGCTACGTGTACGATGCTATTCTGCAGTGTTACAGACACAGACGATTCAGTCAATACTTTCTCCGAAAAGTTTTCCTCCTGTCTCAAGAATTCACTCATTGTAAGGCATTGCTATCACACTACAACGAAACGGTAAACGAGGGCGCCCAACTGCTAGAAAAATTATTTTTTGTAACTGCGATAAAACTAATTGTGCCAAAAAATCAAAACTGCTGAATCGACATTTTTAAAAGCTGCACAAACATCCCTTAATTCTTCTGCGAGCCGTGCGGGCCGTATGTATACTGTAACTCGTGTTCGTAATGCGTAAGTTTTATATGTGCGACAGGTCGTAATAATTACGTACATACGTAATTAGATATACTAATAATGTAGTAGCTCATAAAACGTGTACTACGACTACGACTACGAGACTAGGGATTAGGGAAATTAGGGATAGTCCAATCTTGTTTCGTTTTTGAAAATAAGATCTGGACATTTTTGATTTCAAACGTCCAAACGTGCACATAGTATAGGTATAGTTATAGTAAATTCCATACTACCTACTACATATAATTATCTACATTACTCGCGCAATATAACGGTAATTAAAATCATTTTTTTCAAAAATCGAAAGTGATAAATATAATTAATTAGGGTAGTGACGGCTAATTGTGATTTCCGGGTAATGGTGAATGGTGAACACCCGAATGTTTAAAGAGAAAGAAAACGACGAGACAGTGGACACCCGGGTAGTTTAAATGAGTGATCCACCTTGTGTTGTCTGTATGATAATCATGAATCTCAAATCTGGAAACGATGGAGAGACGCGAAACCCCCAAACACAAAGTGGCAATTTAACTTCCCATTCAAGTTCATTTTCTCTTTCTTCAAGTTCAATTTTTTTCTCTGTTAGGCGTCTTGTTGATAAAATAAAACTACCACAAGTAGGAAATATTGGTGTAGTTATTTGTACGGAATATGCATAAAATAATAGCGTTACAGGTGACTTCTACTTCGCAGGTAACAAGTGATGTTCAAAAAAGTCAGCCAAAAAATCCAGGCGGGTAATTGTGAACAACGTAATTAATTTAAAATAATACAGAAACTCAGATTACACAATACAAAACAGTAATTTTAAGAATAGATTTAAATTATATTATGTATGCATTTTTTTGCATAATGCCCTTGAATTTTGTGATAATCGGTTATTTTGGGTATTCCGGCAATGACAGGGTCAAATTAGGTCAAACCACAACTTTGGGGCGAATTGTCTCGACCCCCATTGGTCAGACGTTATTGATTTCCGATTCTAAGATGATCAGCATTACATTCTACATAATCTACGAGCTTGTGGTTACAATTAATCATAATAGTTTGAAATCCCAGTTATTATAGGGTCAATGTAGGCCGTAGGCCAAACCGGATCTTGAATATTCTTGAATTCCATTTATCTCGATTACTTAAGGTCAGATTTTTTTATGCCATCAGCAAAAATGATCAGCATCAAATTGTGAACAAAATAGACCAACCTGATTACAAAAATATTTGATCGAATCCATTGTTCAATATCTTAAATACCATGCAATTTAAATTTATTACTGATTTTAAAATCAGCTTCTTTCGTTACATTTGTTGCGTAAACCACAAATATTTTAGTTATTCTCTTTTCAGTTACATTTTGAGAAAAATCATCATCTCATTCCAAAAACTTTTAAGAAGTGTAATTATTAATATACTAATGAAAATCCATTCCAGAAAGATATTGTTGCGTATACTGTGTCGTTTGGCAATTGCTGTTGTTCAACAGTGACTTGATGAAGTTTTTCTCCCCGCAACATCAACTGTTATGCCCCAAATCATATTTAGAAGATGACATTTTTTTTAATGTTTATCCCTGATTAAATCCGAAAACCCCATTTTAATAGTTTTTTGTCTCATTACTATTTTCATTTATTCACTACTTCAGCCTTCAGTTTACAATGAATTTTGCATTCAGATAATTCCATTTTACGGGACAAAGGAGCGAATAAATACCAAAAAATAAAGCGACAAAAACTCAGCTTGGCTCAAAGGTACTAAATAACCCAATTAAATTAATTGATTTTTTGGCCTTTGGAAACACATTTTGAAAATGTTAGTTGTAAAATGGCAATTATGAATTTTTCAAAATCGGCCTTGTAGTACTACTTCACAATATTTTACAGTTAACGTGATACATACTGTTAACGGTTACAAATGGTACGAGCTCACATTCGACAACCGCATGCATTACTTTTACTTCTGGGGTGATGCAAGGCTCATCTACACTTCCCTTTAACAGCCGAGTGAAGGTAAAGTTGTGACCATAGCAATAGATTTTTACTTATCATTGCAATGGCCACAAAGTAGAAACTTTACCTTCACTTTTGTTGCTAAAGTGAAGTGAAGATGCGCCTTAAGTATTACGTAACGCTGTCTGGGTCTGAGTGGGTGATGGGTCGTGGTCAGCATTACGCCTCATTAGGAAGGGTCCTGCAAACGGCCATTTTCACGTTATACGGGGTGGTCGGTGGGTCCAAATTTTGATTTTCAGCGTTACCACACAATATTAACAATCTTACAGTATGTACTTGTACGGAGCCAGGTCTTTCTATGACCGGTGGACTTGTTTCAGTCACGACTAGGGGTGTCAATCTCGCCCTGTTTTCAAATAGTCGAGATCCTAGATCGAGATTTACCTCCGAGATCCCGAGATTTCGAGATCGAGATCGAGATTTTGTCCATCGAGATCTAGACCTTTTGCATTGCGGATGAAAATCTCGAGATTCGAGATCGAGATTTACCCTCGAGATCTCGGGCGACATGTCATGACTCACGACATGTCGGTAATACAGGAGGGGTGTACATTTAGGTGCACTTCCCTTCCCCTACTTGATACTTGATGAGCAGTTATTGCATGAATAATAATTTTTTTTAAATTACTTTCTTCTCTACAGAGGTACCTAGACTTAGACTGCTACTTTGTACATGCCAAGAACTAAACAATCTTGAAACGGGAAAATCCTATTTTATACATTTAGAATTGCAGCATGTAACTAACGTGCACGTGCGGTTAAAATGCATTCAAGGCGCAACTTTTAAGTTAAAGGCGGTTTGGATTTGGATAAATGAAAATATGAAAAATGTGTTAGATATTATGTATTATGTATTAGTTATTGGATACATCCTTATTGAATTTGTCAAGGAGAGAGTTAAAGACAAAAATAAAGTTCACACGTTAGAAAATATTGTTTTACGTAGCATTACACTAGATGTAAATGGCGTTTATTATTTTGCCATTTATGGTAGGTAATTAAAATCAACCGGTTTTCATTTGTACACTAAATACAAGTAACATACAAGCCATTAATCAATATGTTTTTCCATTTACACTAGATACAAAAGACCTGTTTTAGTATAACTAACGATAAATGCAATGTGTTATTTCTGCTGACTATGAGACTATGAGGGCCTCCATAAGATTTTCTGTTCCAGACTTCCGGACTCACCGGAGTCTTTGATAAAAAAAACTTGCTATAACTGGAATTTGGAACTGCTATTAAATGAACGGATGGCTGATGTTGTTTACGGGGCCAAGACAACAAAACTAACCTTTTGAAAGAAATCAATAATTAAAACTACTATACTATTATGTTTTACGATTTGGTTTACATTTTACATAACACAAAGATTCAAGCAATGTTTGTACATAGGAGATATGTTTCCGAATTCCGGTGTTATAGAGAGAAATAGAAATAAGCGTGCCAGACTCCGGTCCGGTATCAGTACAAAAACGCTACTGAGGCGAAAAAAGGCGTGATTGTTTGTCGGTGGGTTGCAGTATGAGAACACTTGTAGACAGGTAGGGGAGCTAAAATTGAAAAGATAGTGATGACGGCTTGTTTGCGTTACTGAAGAATACATTTTATGTAGGTACGTATTGGAGGTTACCGAATTCGCTCATCGAGGGTATTCCATTTGTTCTTGATTCTTGAGTCTTTATCATTTTGAACCGAAAAAAGAGGGAGCAGAGCTAAATACATCTTTTCACATGTGATGATGTGATATATCCTATAAGTACTAGTCCACTAAACTAAACGCCCTCATCATCAGAACTGCAAATACTGTCTTGTGCCACAGCCACATCCATTCATTCATTCCCAATTCCATATTCCATATAGTCAGTGCAGTGCAGACATTCAAATCGTAGTGTTGATTCAGTTAAGTTAGTCCTATTCATTTCCAATCCAAATTCCACTTCCCCAAACCAAACTTCCTTTCGTTCTCCTTTGAATAAGCCTAGCCAGAATTTAGTAGTTAAGTGAACAAGTGAAGTGTAGTGTAGTGATAGTACTGATAGTAGTCTGTGTCTGTAGAGACAGAGACGAAGTGCGATAGTGTAGTAGATGCCGATATAGTTTGTGAACGCGAACAAGTTTGGGACTTTGGGACTTGCAGCGGTACGTCTTGCACATTCCAGAATTTAGTAGTTAAGTGAAGTGTAGTGATAGTAGTCTGTGTCTGTAGAGACTAGAGACAGAGACGAAGTGCGGTAGTGTAGTAGATGCCGATATAGTTTGTGAACGCGAACAAGTTTGGGACTTTGGGACTTGCAGCGGTACGTCTTGCACATTGCACGGCATTGATATCATAGGGTCATATAAACACTATGATTTTTTCTACGATTGGCAGTACCGTGGTTCGCGCCTGATACAAAGCTTACAAATACCGCCATACATTTGATTTCATTTTTTATGTGTTCAACTTAGAAACAATTAAAATGAAAAAGTAAAGTTACTGTTTGCTTCAAAATTGAAATTTCCACTTTTTCGTCAATTATATTGTAACTTGGTTGCAAGAAATCGGAGTAAGCACTCACTCTTTGGAGCCGACGTACATCAACTTTTTCAAATGCATCAGGCTGAGACACAAAATGTGTAATCAAATTGTTAAATATCAAAGACAGCTAACTTTTTTAGAAACGCTTGTTGTGGTTTAATACTTAAGTTGGTCCGTTTAATTTCACGGGTTAGAAAAGGAGCTACTAAACTTACAAATGTTCAAGTTCGGGGTGAATGCTTGATTCTGTCGCTTATATTAGCATTTGATGATATATTTTTGTGCCTGTGTGATTACATGGTGCATGGTACCAGTTGCCAGTGGCAGTGAGACGAATGCACTGATATTCAAAATTCAAATCCAACATCATAAAATCCTTGCAAGCTTTGCACTTACAAGCTTTGACTTCAAACGTGCTCTGTTCTTATCTCAAACTCAACACTTGGACTTACTTCGTTCATCCTTTCTTTGGGGGTGAATAGTCATTATATACTTTTCTCATTTAGAATGCATTTCAGTATCTGATTGCTCAGTTTAGTTCTAGAGTACAACTGATAAAAAATTGTGAACTGACGAATGTTTATATTGAAGTGACGAGGTTTTGCTGGTGCCGTTGTCAGCCACCCAAAGTCAATTTTTCCCAAAGTCAAACTTTAAGGGACGAAAATAAACAAAGCTAAGATATTTGTGACAGTATAGGCACCTACCTTAATTTAGGTAAAAGTAGTAAAGTTACAGCTAGATTTTCTGTTGCTTTCGTTCAACGTTCAATTATGAAGAAGGTAATTGGCGGAGAAAATGTTTGAGTAAGATTTGCTTGTGCGAATGATATTTTTGAAAGAAATTGCATCGAATATTATTCAATGAGTCGCACTCCTAATAAGGAAACCAACATGACGGGGAATATAACACCATCAGTGGGGAGTGGAACCAATACAGTGAGTAGTGCTCCAGGTTCTGGACAAACAACTCCATCGTCTTTATTATCTTCTAATAAAGATTCTTCAAATACAAACAACAATAGTCACAGTTCCCGGAGGGCTCATACAATCATGACTCCTGAAGAGGCAAACTCAGGCAAGAGGAGCTTTTGGTCGGAACTGGAACTGACTGGTAAGAACTCGTTCACAGGAAAGCACAAGCGTTCCAAATCACCCGAACCGAATTTTATATTTAATTATTTGAATGATTAATCTCTTGACGTTCCCTAAGGGTAAGACTAAGTGTGTGTATTATTCCTATGCAGGTAATATTCGAAACTTGTCTCTTGAAGTGTTCGATCTGACACATTTAACGCACCTATACATCAACGATAATAGTCTGGGGAAGATACCAGGAGATATAAATCGGCTGGTCAATTTACAAGTTTTAGATGCATCCAATAATAAACTTCGTAGCCTTCCTCCTGAAATTGGTGATCTTTGTCGGTTGAGAGAATTTCTTCTTAATAATAACTATCTCAGGAGCTTTCCTTGTGAAATGGGAAGGTTATTTAACCTCCAGACATTGGGTATTAAGGGAAATCCTCTTCCTCCTGATCTAGTAAATTTGCAGGCTGAAGTAAATGGGACCAGTAAACTTCTAACTTACCTTCTGGATTCTTTACCAGGTATTTTTATATAATTTATGATTAATTACTATTAACATATTTAGCTGACATGTAGGCAGTATACGTGGTTGTACTTAACATGTCGTTCAGATTGGTAGGTATTCGGAATTTTGGCCACCATTGTGATGAATACGTAAACTGTTTTTGACCATGAGTTTTTCCGGCGGCAGGCACCACTACGACTGCGTTCGCAATGGGAATATTCTTGTTTATTTTTTCGGCGGCTAAAATTCTGAATACCAAAATCTACCCTTTACGCATGGAGAAACCAAGACCGCCATGATCAGCAGTACCCTGTTTTTTACAATATTAGCGTTGAACCCATTAACGTTGTAAAGCCTGTGTAAGTTTACAATTGTAAGAATTACTATGGTTATGTAACTTTTTTAAAAAAATTCTCCACAGGAAAGAAATACATAACCATAGCAATTCTTACAATTGTAAACTTACACAGACCTTTAATGGGTTTACCGCTAATATTTTAAATGTCCTTAGCATTACCTAATTACGTCCTAATAGTCCTAAATCTTATTCACCGTCATTGCTTTGTTTCAATACTGATGCGTAGATCATCGTCGTGTTGTAAATTTAACATGTGTAGAACAAATTACAAAAGTAAAATAAAAATTTAAAATTCCACTATGCTTGCTAATAGTATAAAATAAAAATGGAGCAGTGGATGCTTTGAAAGAAAAATAAAACGGAAATTATTTTGTAAAATAAATTATTCGAAAAAATTGAATTTTTGAACAATATTGATTTGAATAAATTCAAATTGCTGTGATTTTTTATTTTTGTAATTGTTAAATCGGATGTGTTGTTTGACAAGTTCTACACTTCGCCTACTTAATAACTTCTCTATACCAACTTGTAGGAAGACGAAGTGCCGTGTCTTTATTTTATGTAATTGAATTTTTTCTTTTATGATTTCTTAGCCTCACCTCAAACAGAACCTCCGCAACGAGCGTGGTTACCGTTAGCGACTCCAACTCGTTCAAAACCAGCTTGCATATTCACTGTTCTTTGTTACAACGTTCTTTGTGAAAAATATGCGACTCGACAAATGTATGGATATTGTCCTACTTGGGCTCTAGACTGGCAATACCGCAGGAAGGCCATCATGTCCGAATTGAAGTTATATTCTGCAGATATAATTTGCTTGCAAGAAGTGGAAATGGATCAGTTCTACAATTTCTTCCTTCCAGAACTTCAGGCAGAAGGCTATCATGTTAGTCCATGTTTCCTTGCCATTTATTGCTTATATATTGTACGTGAACTGTTGTGGATTCCGCAATTTAACCACAGTTACATTGCAGTCAGTGAACGTTTGCCTGGTCGGCGAGATACACGGGGCAACCAAAACAGCGACCAACCGGAAGTGTACGTTCCTGAGGATTGATTTTGAGCATCATGAAATTGCTGTTAAAACTTGGAATTTTTTAATTCCTTTATTTTTTCATGATATCTGTATGCTGTTGTCATTCCTTATGATGAGTTACTAGAAAAACTAGTGAGAGTGAGTTTCAAAAATAGTCGAACCAATCTACCCATGATTAAAG
>JAAXYX010003115.1:0-15298 GCA_036851915.1 Ptenothrix huangshanensis | reverse complement strand
ATCTAGGTATCTACTACTTCTCAAGTACTGTAAAAAACCACTTACTTTATAGATAGGATATTGTTGGTTCTTATTAGCTTTGCTTGTGGGACAGACACCACCAGAACGAGGTGATGATTTTATGATATTATTAGTACGTAACTCGGACGAGTGCCAGGAAAATGCGAATACTGATACTGATGTGAATTACGTTTGCAGACAATTATATTCAATCACGACCCATGGTCCTTTCACATAAATTCTTTTACAACACTATTAGTACTCTACGAGTATATTTGTTTGTCAAATATCAGTTCTCATAGTACTGTTAATTAATTGAGTAGGTACTACTTATTATTGCATCATGAGCATATCATATCATGGGTGACACGGATAAATGTGGGCTCGTCTTGCACTTACTTAAACTCATCTATGTACTTTATCTTAATGGACTGATTCAATGAAGTCCTGGAGTAATTCAATATGATCTGCCTCCCAATAAATTACGAATTACACTATTTACTGTTCATTCATTACATAATAATAACGTAGTTCAACTAACAGTCACAATATGCTCTCATATCGCACTGTAAAGTTATTCTGACACATACTAATATAGGCTACAAAGAGAAAAACTTTATTAACTACTACTTTTTATCATATAAATCTGCATACAGGACAAATCCTAAAGCTAATACTACGACCTCCTTTAATATTAGTACACTGGATTGCATGTGTTATTAAACTTTAAAAGTTAGTGAGTCAATTATTTAGAGAATTATTCATGTCATAATTACAATTCTCTCCAACGAAAAGACGGAAGACAAGATGATGAGATGGATACAGCCTATTATTATAGTCCGTACCCGTACCTGGGCGCCTGGGCACAATTCATAGGAATACATAATCTTTTAATTTTAATAATACTCATTAATCAATATGGGTAATTTTCGTCCTTCTATCGAGTATGAATGTGATTGTGATTATTATTCCAAACTTATTCCTGATTTTAAATTGATTTTGTACAGGTTTGTAGCTTTTTTGCAATTAACCATTGATTTAGGTTGCCTGCTGCGTTTGCCTTGCATTATGTGAGCAACTTACGATTAGCAATTTTGCTGTATTGAAAAATGACTTGTAGTGACATGATGAATGTAAACGAGCAAAAAGCGCAGAATAAATTGTTGAAACCTGCAGCTGTTAAAGTCTAATTGGTATAGATATAGCTGTATAGCTGTAACTTTTTGCATTCGTTTGTGAGTCTATATAAATGATGGATATAACCATGCCAAACTCCATTCTTTTTAATTAATACAATAATACTAATGAGGGATGAATGAATTCTGGTCAATAAAGCACTATGTAAACAGAGATACCTTAATTATATAAAAACAGCAACGAAGTTCAGGATTCATTGCATTAATGCCGTGCACGAAACCAGAGTGTAATTTGAGGCATTGGCTCAAGGAAGCCCTTGTAGCTCAGTCGGTAGAGCACGCGGCTTTTAACCGCGGGGTCCAGGGTTCGAGTCCCTGCGAGGGCGTAATTTTTTGCCATTATCCATGTTACTCAAATTAAACGAGAATGTAAAACCACGTGGAAATAATTTCCAAGTATTTACAATCACAATAAAGTAATTAATTGCGTTTCTGGTTTTAAATTGCTTTTTGTGCATAATGTGCATATCCAAACTGTAAAATAGTATACTGTGCCCTATAGGCAAACATGGATTCACAAACAAACCGTAGTGATAACCGTCGTGTCGGTGGCCTTAGTGTCAGTGAATTTATTTTTGAATTTTTGTTCTCTAGTGTGGGAAATGTTAGTTGACTTTCGTCAGATCAAACCATTTAAAGATGCGTAACCCTTTATGTAGGTACATACATAGATCTAATCGTGCTGGTATAATTATGGCATTCATTACACATCACTGTATACACTTCGCACAATAATATTTTCTGGAATACCACATTATTCCAACTCGAACGTATTAAACGTGCACATCTTTTCTCTATTTTTCGCACAGTTTGCAAATATTACATGCTTAATAATACTTGGTACCATACATATAATTCAATCATTTTAAAAAAACTAGGTGAATGCAGTTAGCGAACTCTTCCACTTAATAACGTGGAAGTTGCATTCTACAGTCATACCCTAAAACTTCTAGTAAAAGCCGCCTCTAAAGGTAGCCTGCCTCTAAAGGTAGCCTGCCTCTTTATTCAGCCGGATCAAGTTCTACGTTTAAAGTACTACGATGGCCGGACAGAAATGTCAATATTTAATGATAGACGGGATCCTAGAAGTTTTACGGTTTTATTAGGGAACTCCCTATCTCTGACTAACAATGTGGAGCAAAATGTACTATGGACAAGGAGTTAAAAGTGAAAAGCGGGCGCAGTAGCGCAGCCCGAAACTGGAATATAGCTGCATAATAATACTCACATACCTACCTACTTTATTGTACTCAATCAGTAGAATGTGAAATATTAAATAAGCAAGCGTGGGAAATTTTTTTCAAGAGTAATGGGATGTCCAAACTCAATGCAAATATTAAATAATTATCTATTTGTCCTAATGGGCCTACAATTTCAATGACAATGACAACAAATGAGCAATACTGGTGAGATAATAGGGGAAAAATGAAGTAAGTACATGTTGCGATTGTGTAAGAACTGACCAGTGAGACATACTTATCATAATGATAAGCATTCATGATATGCTTATATATTATCAAATCCTCCGTATTTAGGTATTCACCGTAAAACTTTAAATAAGAGCCTGCCTCGAAAGATAGCCGGGGCAATCATGCAATTGAGTACAAAGAGAGCCGGTCTCCAAATACAGCCTGTCGCTTATGATGGCCGGTCCATTTTTACTATGCCGTGCTACTGAAGATTTAAATTTAACTACTTGTAGCTAATAATAACATGAAAAGCTGTTGCTTCTAGCTATGGTTAATTCTCCTTGTTAAAAGTAACTATTTCTTTAGGATGTACATAATTTATCGCCATTGGTATCGGACACAATTGTATCTTTTATTCGTGTTAATAATTATCAGTACTAATAATGCACATTTGCTTACGAATATTAAATGATTAAATTGTAACATTTTGCATTTAAGGTAATGGAAAGACATTTCTTTTGTGCTGAATGGTAATTAGCATTAGTGAACGTTGAATTTGAATGATGGATTTGGTGTTTATAAATATTTCACTCACTCAGTGGTTGCTCTTACCTAACGGCAAGATTTTAGTCCGAATTCGATGCAAGTAAGGTTTTTCATTTTTGTTATCAATTTTTCCGTAATTTATACTGAGTAATAAATATTTAAATAATTTAAAATGCACCGCATAATTGCATATTCTGGTATAAGCTTTGAACTACAGCATTAACTTCTTGCATTTGAGAATAATACCTAAAATACGTAACTTAAAACTGCATACAAAAACCGGTATCACTTAAACTCTCCGCCTTGAGATTCGTCGCTTCTTTTTCGCCGCCAGACATTTCGTCGCCTACAAATTATCGTCGCAAAAAATAATTTCGATTGAAGGCTTGGATAGGACAAGTAAAAAGATGTGCTGAACATAGTTTAGTTATAAGTAGTAGTAAGTACAGTAACAAGCACTGTCTGTCAATGGAAATCAGTGCTTGTCACTGTTAGATTCGACAATAAAGCTCATTACGTTACATTACATTATATTAGTTAAATATAGCGTGTTGGAAGTCAGCATGTTGCCAAAAACAAACATTGCGCATCTAAAAATAAACTAAATAATTACCTACATTGAAGTAATGTATTAACTAGTCGTTAATCCTTATTCAGTTCTTGTTGTGACAACAGTTTTTAAAATGGCGTCCAAGTCTAAAATGAGTGGAGATTAGTGATTTTGAATGTGAAAAAAATTACACACATAAAAGGCGAGAGTACAAGGATGACTGGATATTATTTTCTATCCTAACCTTCAACCGAATTTCTTTTGCGACGAATACAAATGGCGTCGATAATTTGTAGGCGACGAAATGTCTGGCGAAAAAATCGACGACATGAAGATGCGACGAATCTAAAGGTAGCGGGTTGAATGGGAATCAATTTAACACTTCATTCCAAAATGGAGTTTAATTAGTGGATCATTCTTTTATTATCTATGTATTTCAGTCATTTCCGCCTCATTATTGCTCACTTCTTCAGGAATAGCTAATTAGGACAATTATCAATTACTTATAATTCTACCTAATTATGTACATAGGTACCTAATTAATTTTTATGAATTCAACGGATCTCTGCACAAATGATTGAATAAATAATTTGAAAAAATACGGGACATACAACCTGAAAATGAACTAATGCATACGATGAAAATTAATCCTAATTAGGTGCATTATAGTTTAAATTATTCTCGTGTATGTATGTACTTATGTCATTTTTAATTATTCTTAATCCGCTTTACAGTCTTTACAGCAGAAGTTTGGAATTGGATGTGGTTATAGAAAGGCATACAACTCCCGTAACAATTTATTATTTATCTTGATTAAGTGAGAATTTAAGAACAGAAGGAATTCGGGATAAATGACGTGGACAGGGATTCCCTGTCCGGAGGTGGTTTGGGTGTTTGGTCGTCCCTCGTCTCATTTTGCTGTGCTGCTTGGAACTATATAGAGTGGAAATAGAAAATAGATATGTCTCGTGTGGCCTGGTCTGGACTGGAAATGACCATGAAATTGGGAATGACGATGATGATTGGAGATAGGCAACGACGAAGTGGACAATTGAAGCTTTTGTGTGAGATATGTGGGATTCTATTTTCTATTTGTGGGCCTTGAGACTTCCAGAGTCTCAGCTGACGCAACTTCTTTTATTCTTCACATTCTCGTATTTCAATTCTTTTCAGTTTCAGTTTCTTCTCCGTCTCCAACTTTCTTTATACTTTATATTCTGCAACCTCAAGTGAGGTCTCAAGACTCTCAAACTCTCAACGGTCTCAACGTCAATTTCAACTCCAACGAAACGACCAACGCGTGCAAATCATTATCCCACCTCCAAGAAAAGAAGTCGTCGAACCACATCGATAATCGGCATCGTTATCGTAGTTGTTTTCCTTTTCCTTTTCCTTTTCGTCGTTGGTAAGGTGCTGAAAACCGCGGCCTGGGTCCGAACTTCGGAAGACCGAACACAACACACCTTCACGCCTACACTCTACTCACTCCACTGCTGTCCTTTTTCCCCTTTTTACATTTTACCACTTACCAACCGATCCGAGTCCAGGTACGGAGCAGACAATTTCATTACCTTTATTCCTTCCAAGACACAAACACATAATACAAATACACAACAGTTACACAGCTGATTTGAGCTGATGTAGCCGCTGAATAAATTTAATTACAAAGTTGCTGATGAGCTCAAGGCCGAGCCGAACAGGCACGACACGTCACTGCGCTCTTATTTTGCTCAATTGTGTCCATTGTTTGTATTCACTGTATAATTGATAATTATTGTTACTGATCAGATTCTTTGAAACCCGGGTTACTCCTTTGAAGCATCAAGTATTCAATGTGCATCTGATGGACTAATACTATTGACTATTTGACATCAGCAATCAAGTAATTATTACCACCATCATTGGAAAAGCGAAATTCATTGCAGCATCGGCATTTCGGCAGTAGAATCAGCGTACCTGAGATAATTAACTTATTCGTACGGTCGACACCACAAGCCGAAGGAGCCATGGAATCGGAGCCATCTACTTTTCCGGTCACCGTCACTGCCACCGTGTCCCTGGTCACATTTATTGTTAGCTACTATTTTTACGACGTTGCTCAAGTAAGTGTTATCGCTATTAGTAATTGTTAATGAAAATTGCTGTTCAATTTTATTGTAATTTAGTAATTTTACTTGTTCAAAAGCGAATGTTCCAGCATTTTGTTGTGAAGCTCTATGTATTTACAATTATTTGAAAGAACATTCAGTACCATGAACCAACCAAAAAGCGTTAGCATGATGTGGTTGCATGTTGTACCACATGTTTGAGTATGCTGTAAAAACTGACAATTAAGAAGAGTTTAATTTACTTATACATTCAACATGTCTTGCTCGATGCGTTTAAAATGTATAAAGGATTAAAATCTATTGATCAGATGCTGCTAATTTATGATTATGCAATTTTAAATTGATTGATTGTAATGAGTGCAAATGTTTTTTGTTGTTTGTTTGATAATTAAGAAACCGAAGGTGCATACAAGCAATGCAAAGCTGGAGAAATTTCTCCGTGACCATATTCCATCGCTCAGTCAAAGATTCTATCCGAATTTATTTCTGTGGGAGGGTAGGATCCAATCTATTTTTGGTCTCAGGCTACGACTACCCAACTCTCACAAATTGCCTTATACTAGAGAGCTTTTGATAATGAAAGATGGTGGCGAAATCGGAGTGGACTTCTTAGAACCGGAAAATGTGAAAAAGTGTGTATAATTATACTAATACTTCATTCTAAATAAGTATGATTAACCATATCAAAAAATAATTATTATATGCATATAAAAATGCAAGTGTTTATACCTTACACGGTATTGTGGGATTACGTGTACAATGTAATTACCTATTGATACTATATAACACTCAGGTTTTATGTATTGCAACTATTGTGTTTAAATCAAGTGTTTTTAACATTGCTGATCATTGCTCATTTTCAGATTCATTAGTACTTCATGTGCTATAATTATATTCTAGGAAGCCTCACCTGCTACTGATCAGGGGGTGAGACTGATTCTGTGTAGTAGTAAGCAATGGACAAAATTTGTCAGACCTTATGGAAGCAGTGAATTTCATTGCATCCCAAAACCAAATTCAAGTTGATTAGAGGCATGAGGTGCTAAATGATTCAAGATTTACGAGAATATGTATTGTGTACGTTACAGAAATGCTTTGGTTGTGTTTCTCCTGCCCGGTCTAACGTCCTCATCGCAAACATGTTACGTGAAAACTCTCGTCTTGTCCGTCATCTCTCAAGGTGCTATTGCAGTTGTTCTCAATAATCGGGGTCTGGGGGGTGTGGCTGTGAAGACTCCTAGAATGTACTCTGCCTCGAATTACGAAGATGTTCAGGAGGTCATTGGATTCTTGAAGAAAAAATACCCTTCTAATCCGAAAATGGCAATGGGTACATCGATGGGTGGCATGGTTCTCTGCAAGTATTTAAGTAATCAGCCAGAAGAAGCCAAAAATACATTCAAAACTGCTCTGGTCATATCTGCTTGCTGGGATGCGATGAGTGGCATTGAAAGTTTGGAGAAGCCGATCATCAATAAATATATCATTAACGGAGGTATGACAAAGAATCTTCAGCATCTGGCCAAGAAATACCGCAAAGTTCTGGAAGTCCGGGAATGTTTTGACTTCAATAAGATCCTTGGTTGTGCCACTTTGAGGGAATTCGATGCTAATTTTACTGCTCCACAATTTGGATTCAAATCTGTCAAGGACTACTACCTGGATGCAACGATATTGGACGTAATTCCAAATTTCTCCATTCCGATATTTGGCCTGAATGCAGAGGATGATCCTATGTCTCCTGGATACTGTAAGTCTCTATTCTGTCTACTACATAGTTTTCTACGTATTCTCATCAAACTTAGTATTAGAAGTAGTCTTTATTAAAGTGTCAAGTAGAGTCAATACAGTATTGGTTTTCATCTAAGACACAACTTTTGACAGTTTCAAATACAAATCGGTGTATCGTAAAGACGAATCATAATAATATTAAAGTAATAAATACTTTTATTGTTGAGTAGCTCTACCCACAGAGCAAGCGCAAGCTGATGGCTCGAAGCTTGCTTTGATTACAACGTCTCGGGGAGGTCATCTGGGCTATCTGGAAGGTTTGATTCCAACTCGTCGTCAGGAACACTTCATGGAGCGTATAGTATCGGAATTTGTTGGTGCGGTCTCTCTCCATGGCGAGGAGCTAGAAGCCTAGGAACTACGGAGGGACAGGGGGCGGGAGACTATTGTAGATTACCACCGAATCTTGAGAGCATCGACTTGATAATGAAGAAGTGCAGTTGTGTTTGATGTTACACTGATTCATGTCCATTCCGTCGTTCCATCTACCAAATAATTACAATAAGCATCATCCACAACCACATGTACACAAAAATATTGACTAATTGTAATTTTTTTGTACCACTTTAATACGTAATCACATCAAAATGACTTTCAGTTACATGCTTAGACTCAACAAATGCTAACCATTGATAGGGATGATTAATATTCCTATTTCTTTCTTCTGTGGAGAAAAGTTGTTGGTAAGTAAGTTGTACAGTAATTGAACGATATGCCACTATACCGTACGATTAGAATAACCTTATTAATAGCCAAACTCTTGTCTCAAAGGAATTCTGCATTTTGTCCACGTTCTATGTTTTCTTCTGCCATGTGATTGATTACTAATCAATGATTAGGTACTCATTTCTAAATCAAAAAGTATCGTTGAGTGGTAAAAACCAGTGGAATAAAAATGTGGCAAAAACTGGCAAATATCGGTGGTCTTTGCTAGTTTTTACCACTTTAGGAAAATATGTTCGTGTCGCTTATTTTTTAAAAGTGGCAGTAACCAAACCCTGCGTAGAACATATACCTTTAGTACATTTACTACTTATTGTAATAATTATAATTGTAAGTTGTGATGTAAATATTGTTATTTAAGGTCTTGTTATCAGCTTTAGTGATAAGGTGAAATAATGAAATGAAGTTTACGTTAGATATTGATATATTTGGCAAATTTAAACCATATTGTATCGAGTAGGGAAGAACTTTTTCTGTAATTGATTGTAGAGGGAATTATCTGCTTATGTCCGATTACTTTAACCTCGCTAGTGTTTGTCATTCTTGGGAATTCTTGTTAGCTTCAAAATTATGAATAGTGTAGGCGTCTTTTAGTGTTTAAATGCATTTTTTATTATTAACTTTGTGTTTATTTAGAATTTATAGTTATGTAAGCATATTCAGTTTCAGATTAATCAAAGTTGCCGTGATCAAATTATTTGTAGCACAAAGGATTTATTGTTTTTGAAAATAATAATCACTTTTGTAATTTTATTTAAAAGACTTCCAAATTTTACAATAAACGAACAATTAGCTTCTACTTAATGCTAGTGTATACATTGTTGACTGTGTTTTGTATGTACCTACGTAATATAACGGGAAGATTTGTCGTAAGTTTAGAACAAGCTACGTTTCGTCGGACTTATTGTTACGACCAAGGGTTGTGTTGTGTACGGAGTACAGAGTAAATGATCTCGTATTGTTATAAATTTTAACTTTTACCAAAGATTCGCATCTATTTGAAATATGTATTGTAAATGGTATTTTTTGAAGCTAAACTGTCGCTGTCGCTATTGGTTCCTCAGTTTAAAATTTACCATATCGAACTAAAATACGTGCACCTTGTAGCAAGTAGATCTTGCAGCACAAAGAATATTTTATGCGGATTTGTATCGAAAATTTTACGATTTACAAAATATGAGTGACGATCTGGAATCTGGAATCTTGAAGAGAAATTGTTGTGCAGCGCACGCTAACTCTCCAGCAATAACATATAATAAATTCAATCGGTTGGTGACAAAACAAAACCATACCACAGTCAAATTAAAATGTATTGAATATAGTATAGTGTAGAGGGGAGAAGAATGAATAATCAAGTAGAAGGCGACAAATCGAATCTTTGTTGAAAGAGTTGGTTGCAGTAGTGCGTATTTAAGTATTTACATTAGCATCCAGAAATATTAAACACATAAGCTACTACTACTGCTAGTTCTATCAAATTAAGTATTATCAGTATCAGTATATTATTCGCTGTTAGAACCTAATCGTAATAGATACCTATGTAACTACAAATGCTTATATCCTTAATGTAATTATTATAGTTGTAGTAAAAAGAAAGTATTTCGATGTTTGCATGGAAATCAAGTTTTTCTTTAATTACGATTTTATCTTAGCTGATACGCCTAGCTAACTTTTAATATTTT
The DNA here is from genome assembly GCA_036851915.1 of Ptenothrix huangshanensis. NCBI lineage: Eukaryota > Metazoa > Arthropoda > Collembola > Symphypleona > Dicyrtomidae > Ptenothrix > Ptenothrix huangshanensis. The sequence goes on along the minus strand of JAAXYX010003115.1, from coordinate 5,293 downwards.
AAATGTATACCTCGAAATTGCGTTCACTACGCATCGTTGAATGGGCGCTTGCGTATTTTTTTCGTGCTGCAATTTTTCTAGTCTTCGCATACTGACTTCATTAATCTTATTGATGATCGTTTGTACTGAGTTCCAAAATGGTTCCTGTAAAATTATGTATACATCATTATTAAAGTTCATTTAGGAACACTGTAAACTGCAAAGCGAACAAAGTATTCACGTCCTATGCCCACAAATTCGCTAGAGTACAATTCCCGAACAGTACACTTCCAGAAATAATAAGATTCGTCATACTAGATGTGCACTCTAATTATGTACCTTGCTCAAATAAAATGTTTGAGTTTAAACTATTTTATGGCGATTAATGATTACAAATGATTTATTGGCATAAACTATATCATTCTTTTCACTTACCAATGATTTAAATGATGAAACAATTCGTATACCTCAAGGCGTTTGTGAAACCCTTCTTGCTTTGGGAATGCTTTATGATAAGCATCGTAAAATTCTTTGCTAAACCCACCAAACATGTGAGCTATTCCAAGATCATACTCACTGTGGCCATAAAATGCTGCAGGGTCGTAAATAACTGGATGTCATAAAGGACAAATAATATGCCCATTAGCGTATAGTAATTGTATAGTATAAAGTTATTGGATTTTGGAACGTAGTACCCAAGAAGGTATTACACGGACGATGAAAATGATGATCTTAATGGATTAACTTCACTTACTCGGGTGATTGTCAACAGAACTTGCATTCCCACTCCACAAGTCCCCGTGTAGTAATGAAGGAATAGGCTTTACTTTGTTTAAAATAGCTTCAACTTTAGGCACACAAGCCTCCCAAGCATCGGCTAACTCTCTGTCCCTTCCCTACACGAAAAAGGAAAAGTGCAAACCTTTAATTTTTCCTATAGAACTATTTTATAGTCATGTTGGAAGTTGATACCTTAATACATACAATAATAAGTGAAATTACTGAGTTAAGTATCAAGGTCAATATCAAAAAGGACCCAAGAATCTCGAATTCTTCACCTTCTTCAGTAGCTCATCGACTTGAAACTGAAGCTTGTGTCGAATGAAGAATGTCTGGAAAAAATGTAGTTTACATAACTATCAAAACATCAAGCAAAAGTCAGATTTATAATTTGAAAGATACTAAACGGTTCTTAATAGAAACATCAACCATCAACTATGTACTTAAAAGTCGTCTCACCGTCCAGTCATCCTCCCAAGTATTACTTTGAAGAATGTAACCACACGCGGTTGGAATGTGAAATCCAAACTGCTTTATAGCTGGCTCTAAAATTCCTTCGCCGCCATCATCTGCTGATTCCGATGTAACCCTGCCCTCGTTCGATTGACTCCGGGCCATACGCAATATATTGTGCTGATGTAAACTACAATACACGTATGACATTTAAAAATTAGTTGTATGATTTTCTCATAAACTTGACCATCTAGTGTACACTAACATACAGCATCAGATTTAAGCGTTTTGAATTTAATTACTTACTTACTTAGCTAATTGCTCCCCTAATTCAGATTGCGTCTTACTATTCAAACCTTTCATACACACACTTTCCATCACAAGTGCACATGAAGCACCACCAAATGGAACTACGCAAAAAGGCTTTGGAACTCGAATTGTTTTCGTGGCCAAGATTGCGTCTAGTCCTGCTTTTTCTCCCAAAAACATTTCCTTCGCCTATTTCAAATGAAGAATTAAGAAGTTAAAGGTGTTTCAGATTTAGTTAGTTCAGGTTTTGACAGGATGAGAATTGAGAATGCATACAGTATGAAATATGCACGGTAATACCAAACTACATATTTGCGATATAACCAAACGCAGCGTAGCCTGTAACAATCCTATGTAGTCACAATTGTTGTTAGTATTGTAGAAATAATTATACCGTAATTAATAGTAATTAGATGAATTTCTATGCTACCCTCTTTTCGTGGTTGACTTTTATAAAAACAGGACTTGTATCAGTCAAATAAGTTGATCCAGCAGAAATACAGCCTCCTCCTCCTATCCCCGTATCTTTTAAAAACTTTGTACCCAGTGTTTTCTTCACAGCTTCTTCCATGATGTTTTTCGGCGTTGATTTACGGATCTTCTGCAATAAAAAACAAACACAAAAATGAATTGCTTTAGTTAATTACACGGACGTGAAATATTATTCATTAACCCTGCTACCCTGCAACATCCAACAAAAAACTTAAGCAAGTCTTGTAGTTGAATAAATCATTCTCATTATCTCATTCACTCCGTCTCAGTCTAATAAACTAATAACTGAATAATAGTCGACTTGATATACATACATAATTCATAATTACGTGCTGATCAGATTTAGCGAATAATTTGATTAGTTATGCATTATACTATACCCCTAGAAGTCACAGGTGACAGGACAGAGATGTACAGCCGAAGTAGATTTTACGATTTATCTTGACGTTAACTTTGACTGGAAACGTGGAAACTGGAATTGATGTTGTTGACGACAACCGACGGCTCCTGCTCCTGCTTAAGTCATACTTAAGTGTCTGTGTCTGTCTGTTGTACTCCGTCTGTATCTGCGTAGTCCTATTAGTCCTATCTCTGTCTTTCTTTACCGCTTTCCTGTTCAAGTCAAAATAACAAATAAGGTACAATTTCAAAGCCTTGGAATTTGCTCTACGTTTGCTCTATGGTTCGTCAACCCTCAATTGCACTCACTAGTCAGTCCCTTCTAGTTAGTGTTGTAAGATAGTGCACAATTTCCTTCTTACAACATCGAATGTTTTTAAATAATATTATTGTAAACCATACAATCCTGATTCATAGTTATATAACTACATTTTACAATTACAAACTTTCTTACGATTGTAAATTACAATCACAGAATGGTTGTATTATTGTAACTTTACAATCTTCGTAAACTTAACTCTTACGATTACGTACAATATCTACAATCTTAGAGCACTACACAGCGTCGCAGCCGACTCCCGAACAATCAACACAATTGAGTGTTACCGATGCATAGTAGAAGGTTTAAATGGGCACTTTTGGCCATTAGGGGACTTCGTATCATTTTCCATTATTCTGAAAAATGACCACCAATATTTTTTTTCGCAAAGGCGACTATGTAATGAATATTCGTGCAAACTTTCATAACAATCGCTTCACAATTGTGGATAGCAGAATTTTTAAGCAAAAATCATTAACATAGCCTGAAGTGGCAGACACGCAGATTTCGGCCTACAACAGTTTTAAGTTTTCTGCAAATAGCGTTTCACTTTCTTGCACAAAAAAGTACGCCGGTTTTTCTATCGTGCTCAATTTCGCAAAAACCATCACGTTTGTGTCTTTCCTATCGGAGTATTTCGGGTGGTCCTAATGATGATGTAAATAGACGTATGTAGTAATACCTACAAAATCTACAGTTTCGGTCGGATTCATATAAATAGTTATTTATAAGCCAAATTTTTGGAGATTCTTTGAGGCCAAACAGAATAAAAATTGGTGAGTCTGATGAGTCTACTCTATTTTTAAGATGTCTTCAATGCTTGGGTCCACTGGCGTAACTACGTTTCTTGTGTGGCCCGTGTGCAAGGATGTTTTGGGGGCCCCCTATACTGCAAAATTGCCACTCATTAAGCTTTTTCACTTTTTCTCAACACTTAGAATAGTTAGAAAATTCCACATTTTTCATTTATTTATTGTCACATCTATTTTTATTACTTTTGGAACTGATAAGTGATTTCGATCTCAAAAATACAAAGTGTGATCCTAGATTGGAATTCGAATTCACATAAAGTAAACTCTCCGGGAATTTTTAACAAAGAAATGAGAAAATTGCTGATTTTTCTTTGGATCGTTGAGGGAATTTTGGGAATTTATATTTGACGGAAGCTTGAGTATTTAGTTTTAAGTGAATGGGTGAATACTTATGAGGGAATTGTGGGTATTCAATTTTGAGACAATTTTAGGAATTCATTTTGTTGGCAGGGTAGATTGAGCTAATTGTGATCAATTTTAACGAAGTCAATGTTTGAGAGATCCCATCACCAGTATAGAGCACAATTTCAGAAAGGTGATAACACAATTAAAAACTCTATACATTTTTGTACATTTATCAAAAAATGGTTTCAAATTCGGTCGAAAATTGCCTTTAAAACATGGGATTGAATGACTCAATCCAGAATTAGTCTTACGAGCAAAACTTGTCAACCTATATTCACGTATTCGAAGGATATATTTTTTTTTAATTACGTGGTGCAAAAAAAAGATGAATTGCTTAGCAACATGTTCCGCACTCTCGACTTCGTCCATACAAGTAATTTTCCAAAAACTTGTTTCCAATATCCGGCCATTTTACCAAATCCTGCTAGCCATTGATTTTAACGGCCGATTATTGCCCAATCACATGGACATTATGTTCCGTTGCGGTTCAAAGGTGCAAAACGTTCTAACTACAACTTCTCAAAACTTTCAAAATGTTGTTATTACGACATTAGTAGGTAGTACCATGACACTGTAGGGCTCTCAAAATGCTTGCACCGCCCCGAATCTTGATTGTATCGATAAATTCAGCTCCTCCATTGTGTTTTTTCGAATTTCGAACATAAAACACCATATTTCGACGTGAAAAGCAGGTCCTGGGTGGTGGTTAACCCCCCAGTGGGTGACTCCCGGTAGTCGAGCATTCGACTTTATCTATGTGTTGAGCTATAGTTAATGAATTTGAGTGAAAATCATCACTATGTTTTAGAAATCGATCTTTTTAATAATAAAGTTCATATTTTAGGTTAATTACTAATTTTTCACAGAATTTATGACCTCCAAAAGTCACGAATGCGTAGTGAGCTAACTCTATCCTCACGGGGTCATGCTGAAAGGTCAACGTGGTTTTACTGGTACTCAAATTAATCTTAATAGACGCTGGAGGGACCACAACGATTAATTAAACCCGCTTTATAAAATATCATGCATGTTTTAATTCTTTTTTGGAAAAATATCGAAAGTGTCCCATTATTTTGTTTCCCTAAAATTCGCTCCCTCCGACAAGATTTAAAAATGACGCTCTAACTATCACCGTTACAGACTTAAACGTTGTACTGTTAGAAAGCACACAAAAAACGCTACTAGTGGGTACATGTTGTACAGTGAGGTCCGAAATAATAGGAAATTTTGTTTTTTCGACTTCTACTTCTTATCGGGAAAATCTTTTTTGGCAGTCAATATTTTTTATTTGGCAGTTAATTTCTGTTTTTTAGCAGTAGCAAAAAGTAATTTTATTAGCTGTAAC
>JAAXYX010003114.1:0-15298 GCA_036851915.1 Ptenothrix huangshanensis | reverse complement strand
TCCCCGACTCCCCCCCCCGCTGGGCCTCCTTGTGAATCCCGAGAAAAAACCTCGGTGAACAGATACGACTCCGCCTGGGTTCGAACCAGGAACAAGGGAGTTACCCCTTACAAGGAGAGCTGCTCAGCACCGCTAGGCCACTGAGCTAAGAAATAGATAGGTAATTGCTAAAAATATGAAAATAGTATTGAGAATAAATATGCACTAAGAATTCACAGAATCATCCGCTTAGAAAAGTTTTCAAAGTTAACCACAATTTACAGTTAACTGTAATATAGGGAACCAGAAAAATTCAGGTACACCAAAATTAGTGACAAAAAAATCACAAATTGGAAGTTAGTCACTTTTAGAGCAATCATGAGATAGTGTTTGGGTTAGATAACAAACATGTAGTTTTTTAGGTAAAAACATGCAAAAATATGTAGACATCACACAAATACGTTGTACGCTATGCACATAACTCATAACTATTTTCCCATAAATTGAGATATTTCTTAATCCTACTCGACTGAACCCACAAAAAATGGTGCGCAGTTTGTGACTTGATTGCAATAAGAATTAGAAAGGAATTGTTAGATGAGATTTAAAGTTGGATTCAAATGACACATACCTCGTCGGAGTCGATCTCCAAACAAATTACCAACGCCCAAGGACTGTTTCCAATGACTAGCTTCATTGTCCCCAGCGTGGCTGCAAAAACAATTAAACCCAGTATAACTTAGAACATTTATTGATTAAACGAAATATTTACAAAAGATAAAAAGTCGTACCTTCCAACGTCTAATTTATCCTCCCTTTCTCCATTGGCTCGATCCACATCATCGCGATTAAATTTAATTTCCTGAGTGCGTCGTCGATCGTCTTCCCTCTTGCGTTCGTCAGTGATGCGCTGAACTTCCTTTCTCTTGATGGCCTCCACCCTCTCCTTCTCCGCTCTCTTCGCCTCCTCTTTCTTGGCTTCCTCCTCCTTCTTCCTCGCAGCAGAGAACGCTTCCTCAATCATCGTCGTTCTTTTCAACGATTCCGAATTGGCCGCCTGCGCTTCGATGGTTTTTTCGAAATCTTCGTGTCTTTTCAAAATCTCCTCCGCCTCGGCGATGGATTCGCCCAGAGTTCCTTCTCGTAGGATTGGCTCCCGACTCACCATCCAACTCTCCAATTGAGCAGCGTCCCTCCAGAACATCCTCACGTCCAAATACTGATCGTAGATAACTCTTCGCACTTCCCAGATCTCCTGAAGATACTCCCACCTTTGCTTCAGAAGTCGCACCTTCTCGTCAATTTCGTCGGCAAGGAAATGTCCGTCGCGAATCAACTTCCTTCCCCTCTCTGTGAACTGCTCGATGGCCGCACTCTTACTTCCGATCTCAGCCTTGTACTCCTTGTGCCGACTGATGAGGGCTTCTGCCCCAGCCACGTCCTTAGACAGTTCTGGAGCAGTCACTTTAGCCACTGTTTCGTTGATCCACACCAGAAGTTCTCTGTAGGTGTCAAAGTAGGCTTGTAATTGTTCTGCTTGGTTCAGCTTATCCTTTCGCATGGCACTCTTATCCAGGAGTTCGTTCCAGGCTTCTACAGTCTCTTCGTGCTTAACCTCGATGTGTTCCCTTGCATCTGGGAAGAGGTCCTCGAGTCTTCTTGCTTCTTGAAGAACTGCCTCCACCTGTTCCTTGACAGCGGCCAAATCCCTCTCGAAAACTTGTTGCTTCCTCACTAGAGTTTGAATAGACTCGAGGTCATGACCGTAGTCCTCACTGCTGATAGCAGCATCCTTCTCATTTATCCAGCCAATTGTCTCGTCAGCAGTTCGGTCAAACATATGCACCTGCTTCGCTCCGTGAAGCGCCTCCTGGCGAGCACTCACGAGTTCCTTGCACTCCTCCCATACATGCTGAATTTCCTCAGCTTTGCCTGTGATCTTCTCGGGATCTGGATGGCCTTCCTCGATCAGATGATCAGCCGCATGACGAACAGCAGCTATACGATTTTCTCCCGTATTATTTAACGTGGTGACGAACGCTTCGAATTTCTGAATAAGGATTTCGACATGCTCCACATCTCTTCCGTAGTCTTCACTTCCAGCAATATTCATTTGCTCCTGAATCCACTCACCCACCTCGTCAGCATCTCGTAGAAAACGGAACAATTTCTCGGCGTCGATTAAACGTTGCTTTCGTTTATCGGACAATTTCTGTAGTTCGGAATAATTCTCCTTAACTTCGCCGGCAACCTTCTTGATCTTATCGCTGTCAAAATGATTTCGTTCAATCAAGTCTTGACTTACGGTGTTCAGCTTATTAATCGTCTGGCCGAAGTTGAGAAGATCTCTTTGATTCACTTCCAGTTTCTTCATAAGACTTTGTACAGAGTCTTCGTCCTTGCCATAGTCGACCGAGGCAAGGTAGGGTTTCTTCTCCTTCATCCAAGTCTCAGCTTCACTGGCTTCCGTGAAGAACGTTTGACTCTGAATGGCATCCTTGAGTCGGAGCTTCCTGAGCGTCGAGGCATCCTTCAAACTGGACAGTTTCCCTTGCAGCTGTTCGATCTTCTTGGAAATTTCATCGGAAGCGAAATGTTTGGAGCGCACCATCTGTTGTCCTCTCGTCACTAGACTGGACACAAAAGGTTCATGTGTCTGCATTTCAGCCTCCAAGGCCTGGTGTTTCTTCTGGAGTGACTGGACACTGGACAGACTTGTTCCAAGATCCTCGGAGTAGGCGACAGGCTCCTTCTCCTCGATCCATTGCAACTCATCTTCCAAATCTCGAATGAACTGGTAGAGTTTCAGAGCATCTTCCAAATTGTCCTTCCTTATGTGCAGAGGTTCTTGAAGGGCAGCATATCGTTTCAGCATTCCATCAACCCTCTGTTTGATGTCATCCTTAAGGAAATGATTTGACTTCTCGAAGGCTTGTGCACTCTGTCTGATTTGCTCGATTTGCTCTCCATGATGGGTAAACTCACTGTCCAGCTGATGCCACTTCTTGAGAAGGTGTTGAACAGAGGTCAAGTCCTTGCCGTGATCTTCAGACTCCAGCTGACCTTCCATCTCGTCCATCCAAATATCCAGATCGTCCAGATTCTGATTGAAGAGGAGGGCCTGATAAGCCTCGTGAAGACGATCCTTTCTTAACGTTGTAGAATCCTGGAGTTGTTTCCACAAATTCTTGAGCTCATCCAACCGATTTGAAATTTCGTTACAAGCAAAGTGCTCGCCATCCTCGATGAGACCTTCACCCTCCTGGTAGGCAGAGGAAACACGACTTTCATTCGCCTGCAATTCAGATTCGAAGGCTTGGTGTTTCTGGATTTTACTTTGCAGATTGGACATATCGCGATAGCACTCATCCGTAGCAATCTGCATCTTCTCCAGGATCCACCCTTCTACCTCATGGACATTTCTTAAGAACTGGTTTAAATTCTGACTATCCTTCAACTTGGACTGACGAGCATCGGCTGCTGCTTTTAGTTTCTCCTGACGCTTCTTCAGCTCTCTCAGTTTGTTGTTGATGCTTGTCTTGGAGTAGTGATTGGCCTCGACCAACTCTTCTCCGAACTTTTGAAGCTCGTCCACCCTCTTCAGTTGGACATCAAGGGTCTTCTCAAAAGCGTCATGTTTCCTAATGAGGAGCTCAACGGAACTCAGAGAGTCTCCCAGATCGTCATTGTTCAGGAACGCTTCTTTATCCGCCAACAAATTGTCAGCTTCCTCTGCCATTTTGTTGAACTGTTGAAGTTGCTGAGCTTGTTTCAACTTGTCTTCTCTCTCCTGACAACTGGAATTCAATTTATTCTTCAACGATTCTAACTGCTCGATGCCATTTTTTAAGTCACTTTTGGCCGAGTGACCTTCGGTGATGAGTCGATGCCCGAATTTTCGTAAGGCTTCAAAATTGTCCTGACGTCCTAATATTTCCGCCTTCCTTTCCTGGTGCAGTTGCAGCAGAGCCTCAGCTTCGATGCTGGAATTCGGCAGTTCACCGCCGCCCATCTTGCCCACCATGTCCTCCACCCAGATTTCCAATTCTCTCAAGTCCTTCATGAACTTGTGCAGAGTGTAGGAGTCAGACAGGGCTGTCCTTCGATTGATGCACGCTGTGCTCAACTCATCCCACGAGAACTGCACACCCTCTAGCTTCTCCTTGATGGGTTTCTCCTCCTCGGGGAACTTATTGATGAGCCTCGTTTGTTCGTTTGTCAACTCACCCAACTTTTGTCCAATCGCACTCATATCTCTTTCAATGGCATCCTGTCGTCGCAGAAGACTCTCCACGCTCTCCAGATCCTTTCCAACATCCTCTACAGACATAGTTAGCATCTTCTCATTGATCCTTGCAAGTGTGTCGTCAACATCACGATTAAAAGCATGAATTTCTAGAGCACCGGCAAGTTTTTCTCTGTACGAAGCAAGTGCACCCTTCAAGTCCTTCCATTTACTATTCAGCCTTGTTTTACGCTCCTCAACGGGTTTGTGGGCTTTTGGACTTTGGTTCTGCTTCTGCAGTTTCTCCGCCAATTGGTTAATGTTTTTAATCCGAGAGTCGTCCACTCGCATGTCTGAATTGACGTCATCCAGCTTCCTCTGGATTTCCTGACAATGCTCGTAGTCCCTGCCAGCATCACTTGCTACCACTAACAACTCTTTCTCTCGGATCCATGCCTCAACCTTCTCAACTTGATTGTTGAAGTCGAGAATGTCCTGAGCCTCTTCCAGACCCTTTCCACAATTCTTGCTCTGCTCCAGAAGATTCTTCCATTCTTCCATGAAATGGGCCATTTGCTCCTTGATGTCTTTGGACTTCTCATGATTCTTGTCGATCAGTTTCTGGCCCTTGTCTATAATTTGAAGGATGCGGGGTTCATTGGCCGAGAGCTCGGCTTCAAAAGCTTGATGCTTCTTCAACTTCTTGATTTTCTCTTCAAGGGTAGTGACGGCACTTTGATTCGCTTCTACCTCTAGCTTCTTCTTCTTCTCGTCGATCCAACTGCCAGCCTCTGCTACGTCACGCAAGAACTGCACGTAGAGATAATTATCCTCGAGTCTCGCGCGTCGCTTCTTGCCAAGATCCTTAACCTTACTCCTGTGATTGGCAACTTCAGTCATCCGCGTCTTGACTGTTGGGGATTCGAAGTGATTTTGTCTGATGAGTTTGCCTCCCTGGTCCTGGAGGAGATTAAATTTATCTTCCTGGGTCTGAAGGAGTTTCTCGAAGGCATCGTGCTTTTTCAGTTGAGCATCTACTTCCTCCACACTTTCAGCCAAGTCAGTGCTACTCAGAGTGACTTCTTGGGAATTGCAAAGGGTGTCGAGTTGCTTAGCATCACGCAAAAAGATTTGCAGGTCGATGAGTTGGTCCAGGTAAATCTTCTTCTTCTCCCATGCAAGTTGCAGACGCTCCCTTTCCCGTGCGAGGATGTCGATCTTCTCAGCCACTTCTTTCGAGGCCGAGTGCTCGTCATCAATCATGGACTGCCCGAGGCTTATCACATTTTCAAACTTCTCCTCACGGGCTTCGATCTCTCCTTTGAGACGGTCGTGTTCTGTCATTAGGATTTGAGCACTAGTAGTATCACGCACTTTCTCTTGGGTCAACATCGTGCTCTGGAGGGAGGCTGACCAGTTCATTAAATCACGAACCTGGGCAAACAATCCAATTAATCTCCCTATAATTACACAAATTCATAGATCGAAAACAAAAAAGCAATTCATTACTTACCGCGGAAGAAAATCGATGAAAATCGGCAGCTGCTTGAAGTTCCTCTTTCTTCTGCGCAGCACGGGTTTGCAAATCGTTCCAACTCTCAATTACCAAACTCTGCTCTTCCCGAATGTTATCTGCATTCGTGGGGTACAAGCTTTGGAGTCTGGCTGCATCATCAACCAACACCTACAACATAATTACATTTATTAAGCAGGTCAGTTCCACAAACGCCAAAGTATCAAAATGCACATTCATTTCGATTCACCTGTAATTGTGCTTCCAAAGCCAGCAAATCAATTTCAAAGCTCTCATGAATTCTGAGCATACTCTCACAGGAATTGACATCTCGACCAACACCTTCCGGAATGGAAGAGGCTTTCTCCTGAATTCTCGCCAGCGCATCGGCCACATCTCGATTGAATCGATGAATTTCCCCTGCAGCTTGTAACTTTTGATCCCGAGCTTGGATATGGGCAAGCAAGTTGTTCCACTTTTCACTGTAAAAACATGTCGCCACAAATGTTAGTTATTATAAGAAATTAGAAAGACAAAGTAAACGAGTTTCCACAACAAATGAACACATAATAGTGATAATAGTCCCTACATGTCGCTGTCAAGGTGCAAAAATTTCTTCCATCAATACGAGAAAAAAACATTAAAACTCGCGAATACTATTAATTTTAAACATTACAGTACAGCACTGAATTTTTTTAATAAACAAAACGGTGTGTATCTAAAAATTAACTGAAACGGAGGCTAACTGTCAACGTTCTTTTTCTAAAAATTACAAAGCCTTTAAATTTTAAGTTCATTCAAAAATTACAAAACGAACGGTGTAAAGTACTTAACTGTAGCTGAGCAAAAATTCAAGGAAAACTTTTGCTTCATGTTTTTAAGTGGGAAAAGGAAAGGGAGAGATAATAATAAAACAATAAACATTGCACCTTCACTGACGATATAATTATTAAGTTTCAATATACAGACTAAAAGTAAATCCTAGAATAAAACGGCATGTGGATGTGCATTAAACTGATAGCATTGCATAGTTGGTAACGAAGGAAACCGAAAGTCAACCGAAAGGAGGCGGAACATATAAATACCAAAACCAATTAATCAAAAACGCGTAAGTCAAGGAATTATTACTAAACATCTAAAAACTATAAGTAATTAATTAACAGTGTGACTCCAGAACTAAATTAATAATTAGGTATTACAGTACGGCAAGGTATAACGACAACGAAATAATATTGATGCTACTAGCAAGTATTAAAGGACAGAAATAATTGAGGAAATAAAGTTGAAATGAAAATGGAAAATTCACCGCTTACCAAATAACTTCATGCTTCTGTGAAACTAGTTGAGGGATATCGTCACTACAAAACAAAGTGTCAAGGGTTACAAATTAATTCTAATTCTAAACTTAGTTCAAAAAACTCTATCTTTCGCTGTCCCGTCATGGTCCACTTCTTCCTCACTCAACTACTCATTATTTATCTCGAGTCAACTTCACATCCGCCGCCTATCAAATTGTTTCGCAATATCTACCCTGTCAACTCCTCTCACTCTGAATACGAAATCAGAAATTCTCAACAAGTTGGTAGCTAAAAACTTGGGTACAGTAGTGGGTAAAATATTTCCACAGCTCTAAAATGATAATAGCTATTTATGTTTTAAAGCTATTATTCACCATTCGCATTCCTTTCAAACTGGAATCGGACAGACGAAAAAAGAATACTTATTAATTATTAATGAACCTGTAACTGTAACCACTGTCAGGGTAGGTGTAAGTAATTTCGAAATACTCATAGAAAATATTAGTAAAAGTTGAGTTAAGGAAGGCCAAGGCCAAGGCTGAGGCTGCTGCTCCATTAATTAATTATAATAGGTCACTACAAAACCGTTGTTTGCCAACACAATTATCTATTACCAATGACCACCGTAAAATTATTTCTATCCTAGCTCTAGATTTAAACCTGCACCAAAACCACTACACAATTACTTTCACCTGCTGTTAAAATTCTTAAAAACATTTTAAAACTAGATCCGCAGGTTAGCTAATTGAAATAAACGGCTAAATTACTAATAATCGCTAAATCAACAATACTTACGTAACAATACAATAAAAATGCACAAATGAAAGAAGAATTATCGGGGTTAATAATTAATAAAATGATTATGATAATAAACAGAAGTAAAAGTAATTAAATAAAATGTAATGATTGGAATGAGGCAATTATTATTAGCATTAGTCCATATTTGACAATCATACTGTAAATGCTCCTCTTGATTGTCCACATCCTTCGAGTAAGGACTTCCTGAGGCAATCAGTTTCTTCGCCAAGTCATCCAGCATCTTAAATCTTTCAGAACTGCCTTCAATCCTTAGTTTAAAATCATCGAATTTCGATTGAAGCATCTACAACCCAAGGAAAAAGTTACTGACTCGAGCAAGAGCAATCACGCTGTCATGTTTTAAAGCAATTTTGCAATTGATGACTTGAATTTTAGAAAATATCATTCCGTATTTAGTTGTTCAAAATAACTGCAGTAAAATGTACAAAGAACGTACCAAAAGATGTTCGTAATCGTGACCGTAGTCTTCACTCATGGCAGTCTGGAGCTGATCATCCATCCACTTTTCAAAGTCTTCCGATTCCCAGAAATACTCGTGTCTCTGCATGCTTTCCATCAACTTCATGCGTCGAGCATTCGCTAGTTTTTGCAGATTCTTCATTTGTTGAACGATCGACTCTTGTTTATTGTTGATAACTTTGGAATCGGGATGTTTAGCATTGACCATAGCTTGGGCCATACTACTCATTTCATTTACTAAACCACTGTACGAGTCCATTTCTAATTCAAGACCCTGACAAAAAACAAACGCAATTTAATTAACTTTTTTTTAGTCATAAAATAACAACCGAATTTCGTATTACTGTAATTAAATTTTAATTGTAACCGTTACCTTATGCTTTGTGAGTAGTTTAACCGAAGCATCTTTATCCTTTCCGAAGTCCTTGGAAAGGAGTACATTATTTTTCTCATTCATCCATGTTTCCACTTCACTGGCGTCGTAGAAGAACTGTTGAGCCTTCAAAGCTAAATCAAGTCGCTTGGCTCGATCCTTCGTAGCATCTTCTAATTCGGACCACGCATTTCTCAACGTATTACACTTGACTTTCACCTGCACAAACATTTAATTTAGTAGTTTCCTAAATATTGATTTTGTTGTATAGTTCAATAATGTAATGGATAACTCAAAGGTATGATGATGAAGCTAAAGCCTTACATTGTCTTTCTCGGGATGCTTCTGTGCAACGAGATTATTACCACTGACGAGTGTCTTTTCAATCATGGGTTGATGTCCGCCAATCTCGGCTTCCAATTTCTTGTGTTTCTTGAACAGTGTCTGGGCTTGATGCAGATTTTGTGGCAAGGTATCACTTGTAGCAGTTGTCATGTGCTCCTTAATCCATTGAAGCTCGGCATCGATCTCAAACACGAAGTCATAGAATCTCAGAAGTTCTTCTAGAGCCCGTCTTCTTTCATCCGCGGGTCCTTTGAGGTTCTTCAGTCTGTCCAAACAGTCCTGGACATTCTTCTTGATATTCTTGCCGTCGAAATGGCCATCAGCAAGCATCTCGTCCCCGAGTTTATAAAGATCGTCTAGCTTCGTATCCCATTGATTCATCTCCCCCTCCAGTAATTGATGCCTTTTCAAATTCTCCTTGCAAGCCCTGCGATCTGTGCCCATCTCTTTGCTATTAAGCTGATTCTCCATCTCATCCAACTTCAAACGGACATTCTCCAGAGTTTTGTTATACGTGTGCTGTGCCTCCGCTTGGTTTAATTTTGTTCGCTTCTCCTCACTCAGGGCTCGCAATTGATCCCAAGCATCGTTCAATTCCTTGAGCTCCTTCTCGATGTCATCCTTGCGACGTTCATTCTCCAGTATTAGTTTGGCTCCAGCTTTGTTAATATTCTTGAGCTGGACTTCGTTGGCTTTGAGCTCTCGCGTGAAGGCCTCATGCTTCTGCAGTTTGCGCTCCAGATTAGTTAGATCCTTGTAGGATTCGTCCTTGGCTGTTTCTGTCTTCTCGGCAATCCAGGATTTCATATCATCGACTTCTGTCTGGAAGCAGTGGTATTTGAATGACTTGGCAAGATTCTCCTTTCTCTCCTTAGCACGCTCTTTTACTGCCTTTCTCTTAGCTAGAACTTGCTTCCGACGCTCGTCAATGTTGTTACAGTCATAGTGTCTCGCTTCAATGAGCTTAGTGGCCATTTCACTGAACAGTTTTTGACGTTCGTCCTGAGCCACGAGAGTACTTTCGAAATCTTGATGTCTTTTGATCAGACCTTCGACTTCATCCAAAGTGGAGCCGAGATCGTAATAACCGAGGAAGGCATGGTGACCAGAAGTGGCTGTGTCAATGTGATCCGCTTCCCGATTAAACATCTGAAGATCCATGGCCTGCTGAAGCCAGTCTCCCTTTTCCTGCCAACCTCGATGAAGAGCGTTTCTTTCCTCTTTAAGCTGATCCAGCCTTTCGGGTACTTCCTTGGCATCTGGATTTCTTTTGACTAAGCTAGCGCCAAGCTTGACCACTTCTTCAAATTCGTCCTCATGGGCTCTCATATCATCCCCAAGATCCTGGTGTTTCTTTAACAAAGCTTCGGCCGTGCTCACATCACGTGCGGGTTCGTACGCGTTCAGAGCATCTTTTGTGTCAGAGACCCAACACAGCAGATTTTTACTACTGTTCATGAAGATCTGCTGACCCACGGCTTCTTCTAATCTGGCTCGTCTGTCAATAGCCTTCTTGGTGAGTTCGTTCCACAGCTTTTGAATCTCCTTCTGACGCTCCACCACATTCTTCTTCTCATTTGGATAGGAGGATATGACTGAGGCAGCGAGGTCATTTACTCTTGTGATCTTCTCTTCAATCGGGGCCAATTCTCTTTCAAGATTCTTATGACGACGCTGAAGAGCTTCGACTGTCTTCAGATCTTTGCCCATGTCATCCGTGTCAATCTGGGTCATCTTCTCCAACATCCAGTCCCTAGTTTCGTCGCAAGTACGATTGAATAGTTCGACACTGGAGGCTCCTTCTAATGACCGCTCCTTCATGGCCTTCATTTGGTTTAGGTGATCCCAAAGCATGTGAACCTGTCTCTGACGCATTTTCACTTTGTCAATTTGCGAATGTTCAGTGGCCACGAATTCGTCCACCATTTTGTCAATCACTTCGACTCTTCTGCTACTGGCTGAAAGGTCAGTCAGGAATTTCTACAATACATAATCATAAGTACTGTATTATTAAACAAAATCCGAGACTTTTTTTTGAAGACAATTCGTTAGATCTACTGGTAATTACCTCAAATTTGCGTTTAGCACTATCAACAGTTTCATTTCTATCGTCGGTGTTGAGTAACTTTTCTTTCTCTCGGATCCACTTTTCAAAGTCATCACATTCACGGTAAAATCCGAAGAGGCGGATGGCATCCTCCAGGTAAGCATGACGTTTCTGTAATAAAAAAGGACAACTTAATACAACTGTAGTCAAACCGTCTAGTCTAAATATAATTGCTACCCGAGAGCATGTTAGAAACATTTATATACCTTTGCCAGAAGAACGATTTCGTGATACCCCGCATTAACTCTGCTGGTTCTTTTTTCTACTGGCTCATGATCTTCCGGAATTCGCTTTGTTCCACGCGCTGTAATTACAAGATCGACAACCAAATTGAATTGATTAAACAATGAGAATTGACAGGCAATAATTTTAGTAGTACTTACCTAATTAGATAGTAAACTTACCAGCTGGACGAGGTGACTTGGACTTTTTGACCATAACATTTTGTAAGACCATCTTAGTTTTCTTGACCCTTCGAGTTTCTTGAATGACTTCGGGTTTCCTAACTTGAACCTGTACAACCTTGGGTTCAATTTCCTTGACATAGTTGGCTGGGACAAACCCATCGACACCATTAGCTTTTCTCACATTCCACCAGTCATTGTTGGTCTTGTTTAAGAGGAACATAACCTGAAGAAATTCAATCAGATTTTAACTTTGCAAGCACATCTATTTACATATAAAGAATCAAATTTTGTTAAAATAATTACATCCCACCGACTTACCTCGCCCTTGGCCATTTCTACGTCTTGGCCACTGAATGCGTATAGTGCCTTGATTTGGGGAACTGGACGTTCTTCCGTAACAGTTTTGTACTCTGTTCTCTCGATGGGCTCTTCCTCCCAGAATTCTTGTGGGACTAGCTTTTGCTCCTGAACCCACTCTTCTTCCACCGTGCTTTCAGGTTCAGGTTCTTGCATCTGCATCAAAGAGTAATTACACAATTACTTGTGATTCATTACACACAAAATCATTACACCTGGATTGATTAAGCCACTTCAGCAAACAAGCCTGACAATAATTTATTTTAATGGAAACCACAACACTTAAACAATAAAAACCAGGTTAAAAGAAATGACCGACCTCCAGTGTAGAAATGCCAGCTTTAATTAATTTCTCGGCTTGACCATTTAAAGCCTTAATATCGACTTCATACGCAGTAATTTCACCCTGAAGATCTTTGTGTCGTTGTAGGAGGGCTTGGGCACTCGGTTCATCTTCGCCGTAATCTGTCGAAGCAACCAACGGTCGTTTCTCAGTTATCCATGAGTCAGCCTCATTTGCATCCGCATAAAACTATCAATTATAGAAAACCAGGATTAATTACTACTTAATTATAATTATTTTCAAGAGGCCAGTCACGTAAGAAATACACGTTTTCGTGATAACAATAATGTCCCATCCCCTCCCATCCACGTGATTTATGAACGCTCCTCAGTTTAATTTGAGAGCAAAACTGTAACGAGGACAGAACCAGAATAGAAAATAAATTAAAATTTTCTTTAATGTTTACACCTTGACGGCCACCTACTGTTAAAAGCCATTTGATTATGAGCATCATGAATGTGTAGCTATGACTGAATACAAAGATGGGAAACAACTGACATGGTAAGTTTCAGCAGCATCCTTGAGTTTCTTTTCCTTGACAGCTGCCAACTCCCGAAGCGTCTGCCAGTGCTTCTGCAGACTCTCAATGCGGTCCTTAATGTCACTCGATTCTGGATGATTGGAACTCATGAGCTCTTGACCCGCTTCTATCACTTTGTTCGACTTGGTCTGCCGAGCCTTCATTTCATCCAGAACGGCCTTGTGTTTCTGCTGTAGATTTATCACAGCCCTCAAGTCTTTTGCAGAAATGCCAGTCTTACAAATCCTCTGTTTTTCTATCAACCAAGCTTCCTCCTCCTCATGGTCCTGGACGAATTGGAAGAAACTTCGAGAGTCTTCGAGTTTGGAACGTCTCTCCTTGCTCTGTTCCAGTAGCTTGGCGTATTCACCACCCAGGTTACCGAGTCGATTCTCAAGAACCCCGTGCTCCCTCAGTTCTGCACTCACATACTGTTGACCCTGTCGATTTAATCTTTTAATCGTTTCACCCATAGCAGCGATTTGTGACTCGAGTAAACTGTGCTTTTGGAGAAGGTCTTCGACGGCCAGCAGATGAAGACCGACGTCACTGGACTGGAAGGTTTCCTCCAGATCTTTCATTGTCGTGCTGATCGTGTCCACTTCTCTCAACATGGACATGAGATTGTTGAAGTTGCCCAGATTGATTTTATGCGAGTCCAGGAGTGCCAAAAGTTTATTCCATGTATTCATTATCTCATCGGCTCGTTTTTTTATTCGATCCTGTCCGTGGTAATGCTCCTCGACGAGGTAGTCTGCCATCGTTGTCAACTGAGCACAACGTTCTTCCTATAATCATCACACAGAGCAAATGAAATATTAAGGCCAGTAGGTAAGCATAACGTTCTGCACGTTTTAAAACATACTGGGTAGGCACATATAACTTTGAATGAAAAGATTTGACCCATTTCGAAAGTTATCTTTGAGACTTTTTACTATTTCATCTACATTAAAAAAAACTAATAATTAGCTATTGAAATCAGAAAAAGATGTGTTGTTTTCCACCTTACAAATATAATTATGAATACACTGCAGCACTACAAAACAAAGAACTAACAGGACAGAAACATTGATGAGCCCAATAATCTTTTTGCACATAGGCTTCTTCACAAGGTGCATGTGTGCGTTGGTGCTGTTGTTGTACGGAAATTGAACTGAATTTGAACTCTGGCGTGCTTTGCTGAATGCACTCATTTTAATTTCCTCTTAAGTGTTCAATCCACCACCGACAGATTGCTTTTTTCCCTACATTATTTCATGGTTTAATCCAGAATTTATTACGTTGAGCAAACACTCGTTTCATTTTTTGCTTGGTTTGTTCTTGTTATTTGATCGTCTTCTTTCCTTTAACTCTGGGGATATCTGTACATGAAGCAGGCAGGCAGGTTGGGCGAAGGCCAAGACAAAAACAACAAACAAGCTACTTTTCTTGGTCTTGGCATTATACCGTAGCTCGTGCGCCCCATGGACACTACAACCACCATGGTCGTTGCCATCCGAATCCAATTCAAATCTCAAATAAAATACCAACAACACCATCCAACCACACGATATAAAGAAGGGAAAAAGCATCTTCGTTCATTAATCATAAACTCAAAAAGCAAAAGAAAATGAAAAGCTGAGCTTTGTACCCTCGCAAGAATGTCTGCGCTTATAGCCTCATGTTTCTTAAGCGTGGCTTCGACTTGAACCAGATTACTTCCGTATCGTGGGTCCGACAAAACTTGGATCATATCTTTTAAATATCCTTCACGTAGTATACTCTTCTTTTCGAAACGGAGGGCTAACTGCTCTAAATGAGTTTGGCGAATTAATTCTTCTCTTAGTGCCAATTCTCGTTGATGCTCGGCCTTCTCGAGCAATTCCCAAGATCTTTCTACATCATGGATGAGTTGGCCATCGGGTGGATTGTACAAAGGCTGCTTCAACTCCTTGAGTCGTGTATTTATATTAAAGTAACAAACTTCTATTTCGCTCTTCTCGTTGTACTTTGGTGGTTTCTCTATCGTACGGTAATCCTTAAATTTCATTAATTCTTTCTGAATATCTTCCAAAGAATTCGGAAAACCACGACTATTTAACTTAAAAATTGTCACTTGGATCCATTCTAAGAGTGTCGTTGAGAATTTTTCGTATTTCATCTTCATCTTGTCTGCATCCATTATTTGACCAACGATCTAAAAGTTATTAAATTACAACAACATAATGATTTATTATTTAAACCTCGTCATAATGCATTACACCTCCTTATATAAGAAGTTAAGCGATTAGTTAAAGATGACATTGAATATAAGACAATAAACATTTTTTTAAACTTTTAAAGAAAGAAAAACCCTGTTCTCAAAGGAAAAAATTAGCACATATTTACAACATAGGTAGGTTACTCGTTAAAACATGTCTATGTCAATAGATAATATTAGTAATAGCAAAGAAAAATCAAAGGAATTCTTCAGAGACTAATAATTGCTTTCATTATCCTTAAACATTATTCCTTCTAAACATAAATTACTATAGAAAACATTGTTTGAATAACAATAGCGGTAAATCCAAGGCG
>JAAXYX010003113.1:0-15299 GCA_036851915.1 Ptenothrix huangshanensis | reverse complement strand
AAAACTCAATTCTAAGCACCTATACTTTCAGCTGTGTAAGTTACATCAATGTAGACGTATAAATATATTCACTATGCCTATTCAGTATACTTATAGGTGCCCATGAGAAAGTTAAGGTATAAGGAAGATTGTAAAAAAAAGAAAAAGGGAAGAGCCAAATCCATGTGTATTCAACCATCCAGAGTTCATTAGTTGCTTCTACTCCCTTCTCTCCCACTTTCTCCACTTTCTCTTACTCCACTCTTCCACTCTTCCCTAATCTCCTGTAAGATGAGCTCAATAGTTCCACTAATGAAACGAATCTCAGCTAAATTACAAATTTCTCTCAATAATGACTCCATAAAATCCTGTAGTTTTTTGTCCACTCCGCAAAACTAATGCGAGTCCTGGCTCTGGCTCCGATTCTGGATCTAACTCGGATGCTTAGCTCTGCTCTACAAATGTGAAACAATAGTATGGTGAAAGTTTGAAAACACGTACTAAGCGTAAAGATGGACAGAGGAGGGAAAGCAGGCAATTACAGATATAAGGAATCAGCAGTATCGTTAATTGATTTAAGCTTAAACTCATGACTTTCGCGCCCTCCCCAAGTCTCCTTCCTTGCACCATGTCTCCTTCGTCTTTATACTTCTAAACAGAGTGGTAGACAGAGTCCTTTCTACAAAAATAAACTGACGTGGACAAACAAAAGTGTGCAGTGGAAGAGTCAGTACAACGTAGTACCGGTTCCATTACGCTTAATTACAATACATTTCAAGCCAAAGCACACATTTCACTTTGTGCCTTCAGGTGGTTTATGCAACTACGGAAACTTGCGAGGTTCTCCTGATCTCCATTTGTGATTTTTCAAGATTGAAGTTGAGATCGATTCCTACTTATCGCGTTTCCTGGAGAAAACATTAATTTGATGGGGATTGCTTATGCATAGCTTATGCTTGCTGTGTACTTACGTTCGCGATGGGAAATTCAAATGAGTCAAAGTAACGGCGGCAATTGCAATAAAATATAATATTAATACGTGATGGGAGTGGAGTGGGGAGAGCACAGAGAGTGGAGCGAGCCAAGCGAGCACTAATACTAATGCGAGACAATAGAATGTGGCTATGATGGTGTAGAAGAGCGGAGGACATGGACCACCTTGCCTTTGTTCATGGGTTATTAGAGGAGTTTAATGTGGACGCCCTAATGAGAGTGAGCTTATGGTAAGCATGGTTATTTGATTTGGTGCTGTGCACATAGGGACAAATGCAATCATAAATGTATTGTTGTGCGGAGAGAGCGGAGAAAGAGCAAGAGCAGAGCGAGAGGAAGGGAGTAAGTGAAGGCAGGAGCGAGGAAGTGTGTTTTGAATATTTTGTTTTGGCGTGGATCGCATGAGGGAATGGGTTTGGGGAAGGAGAGTGTGGAGAAAGTGGAAGGAGGGCATGGAGTGGATGGAAGGCACGGAGGGTATGGAGGGAATGGCAGAGTATGCTGAGGAGGAAACGAGGAGTCGACAAGAATCGTTGGCGTGGGACAAGTTGTTCGTAGGAACTGTCTCTCTCTCAGTTTCACTTTCAGTCTTGCGTAGTGCTCAATCGATGCCCAGCCGCTTGATGCTCGGCATGGTCTTCTCGTCTCGTCTCTTCTCCTCGTCTCCACCACGAAAGTCTAGTCGGCTTCCTTAGCCTCAGCTTCCCATATTCCCATCTTCCACTGCCACTTTCTACATCTCCACTGCCAGCAACCACGTACCCTCAATTCCATCACATTCTTCCATTCCGCACTCACAAACCCGTCTCCACACTTACAGTTTCTCACACGCAAAATAACCCAAACACTTGACACACAAAATACAAAATCATCATTTTCCCTTTATCTCTCTCGTCGAAACAAAACTGAATCCAAGCGCTCCCGTCCAACAAACGGACTAACCACAGTTATCGTAATCCCTCCGTCGTCGTCATCTCTCACCACTTTCAAAAGTCAACGAATAGTGTCCGCAAATTCCATCACATCACCCGGGAGACTTTCGCCAAAATCCATCACAATTTGGAGCACTCGTCATCGGATTCCAGTCACCCTCCACAGCTCCTCACAACCCGGGTAAGTAAAATAAGTAATACTAATATTCCATTGATTTGCAACTCGATTATTTCTTCTAAGCTCTCTTAATTGTACACTTTGCAAGTGTAGCAAATGGAATTCCAGACAGAATTTCCAAGTCTAGTCGAAAAGATTAGGATTTGGATGGAAATTTATTCAAAATCCTGGCGTTTATTTTGGAAACAAGCTTAGCCAAAGAGGCAGAAAGTTGAATAGGAAGCAGTGTGCGAGTGGAAGATGTGAGATTGTGGCCTGGAAAGCCCAACATATCATTCGACCCTTCACTTCCACACTCTCTCCATATTAGTTGCAGCATCCACGAGCGAAAATATTGTGGTTGGCTTCTTGGAGATATGTGTATTGTGAGTTTGCAAGTGTGCCACGCCAGGAGTTTATTCGATGAACTCGGCATATCCACCACGGCAGCACAGTTTACAGTGAACAGTCGAGACTCCAAGCTTGTTTAATAACAGCGAAAACATTTTTGCTCAAAGTCTGAAAAAGACGATGACGATGTTTGGGAAAATGGGATGAGAACTCTCGACCTGGTTAAGAAGGAGACGAAGCCCTGCCTCGAGTTTCTTTCCTTTCCCTTCCTTCCCTTCTATTCTCATCTCGAAGTTGATCTTATAAAAGTACACTGGCGGTTGCCGTGGTGAAAGTGGCGAGGAGAAAGTCGAGAGTGGAAGTGGTGGACGGAAGGGTGTAACTGTAGAAATGAAATGGCTCAAAGCCAAAATTGAGGTAAAGAGAAGATAAGAGGATGAAATGTTCTATCGAGAAAAATATCCACAATAATTTCACTTTCACTACAATCCTAGATGCACGGCGATCAAAGGTCTAAAGCTCACATTTGCAGCTTTCTCTGCCAGTAAAATATCACGTTTTCCCTGCCTCCCTTGTAGCAATGTACATAAATCCCGCTATACCTATAGCTATTCGAAATGTACATGTTTACCTTGGGGCTGTGTGGGCATGGAGACAGACGAGGTATGCACGTTGAGTTGAGCTACACGTCCTTACCTTCTTCCGTCTAGCCCACTCACATTGACGTAAGCTATAGCCTACTCTGGCTGATGAAAGTGTTTCTCGCTGAGACTCGCTGCTGTGGCTTGTGAGGGAAATTAACCCTTTTTTATTTTTCCGGCGACTAGCGTGATGATTGATGTAAGCTTCCGATCTAATGAGATGGAAATCAGAGAGAGCGTATATTTCATATAAACAACCACCGCTACTCTTTCCTTCACTTCTACTTTCGCTTCCACTTTCTCCTTTCACCTTCTCCTCCTTACATCCCTCTGCCAACTCTCCGAAGCCACAGCCCAAACACACATTCAAACCACAAAAAATCAAAAACCTTATCTTCAACTTTCCTGTCCAAATCACCATCGAAACTTCCCACCACAATCCGCTCTGAAGCAATCATTTCCTTATGTAGCATCTGTCTTCGTATCATGGGCGTAGGAGATTCTCCCATCATTTTAAATGCAGTTGGATGCTAAGTAGATACAGTAGCTATGCCCTGTAATTATCCTTTCTTTAACCACACACGTTTGGCTTGAAGACCAGGACTTGCGCTTGAGCAAGTGTTTCTTGTGTGGGGATCATATAGGACAGGGGAAGACAGTGAGTGGATCGCTCGCTGTGTATCGTGAGCATGAGATTGAATAATAATAGTTAAAAATGGACACATGATTGCACTCGTGGCCAATAAAAGTTCCATAAAATGTGCAGCTCCGGAAACTGCGTACAGCCATACGATAATTTCACGCATGATTTACTTGTAAACTTTTCTAATATCGGTTCTCTGACTGGGCTTTAGTTTGAGTTAAGGAGAGGAGCATGGGAGGGAAGGAGGTTTTGGAAGTGCACGAGAGAAACGACACGGTTTCTCAGATGTTTCACAGGTATTAAAGCTGTCAGGTGGCCAAAGTTTTTCCCACTGCATGTACATATAGGGAGGGAGAGAAAGGAAAGGAACTGGGCTGATGGAAATGTCTCACGCTATCCCACTGTCTCTATTTTTATATTTCGGGCATGATATTGCTAATCCACGTTTCCTTGTGCTTTTCTTCTGCAGCTGCTCTCCCTTTCCCTCTGCCTCTGGTGCAACAGGGTTCTTCCATCCATGCCGAACCGTATCATATGATATCGTATCCACTGCTCCAACAACAAAGGAAAACGCAACAATAATTCCACCGTTTGATTTCCCATTTCCCCACACAATTTATGACCTGCAATTTCCTTGGATTCTATAGTGTCTTTCCCCACAACTGACTACTCCCCATCCTAACCAGCCGAATCAAATGATCTCATGAAATGAAATGCACTGCGTGCTATCTCAGGCTTCTGATTTCGCAGACTAGGTTTAAATAACGAAACCTGTAATTGATTTTTCGCAATGACGATTCTCCCCTCCCTTTCCTCGTTCTCGTCAGCGGTATTGCATGCGTTTGGGTTAGTTTGGATTGGTTTAGAGGGGCGTGGATCTGATATGCGATTAGGAAGTGGATAAGAAGTGGGAAGGAGAAATTCTAATTGGAATTTATGGCAATAATCTGTTGCTCGCCGCGACCAGCAAAGCAGATTGCTCATTACTGACAATATGCGGTGATTTAGTCAATTCGAGAAGTAAAGAGAAGGCGATACACTCCAAGCTGAAATACAAACAAGAGAACCAAGTGTGGGATAGTATCTTGTTTGATCTCCAATATTTATCCTTGTTTGCGGCTACAAAGCTTCAAAGCCTTCACACATTCCATACAGAATTGGGCACGTAGGAAAGTAATGAGCTACCTGTATGCATAAGAGGGGGATGGCCCAACGCAACACATCACACTCCTCCACATTCAATATTAAATTGTTACTTACTATTCGGAGGAGAGCGGTGAGTAGTGGCAGGCAGGTTGGGAGAAAGCGGAGGAGAAATTTAAGGGGAAAGTGAGGCCATTAGGACGGGATAAGTGGAGATGGAGACAAGACTAAAGAATTATTTCCGATCCCGACACTAATAAGGAAACATGTGTATGTGCAAGTAGACAGTTCAGGTTTCACTTTCCCACACACAAACATTCACATGCAAACACACACGAGGCGTTTCATTCAGAGCGATAGGGAACAGAGACGGAGACGCATGGATCGCGATCGGTGTGGTGAGTAAGCGTAAATGGTAAATATGGGAAGGCTGGGAGTGTAGTATGAGTATCGAATTCATTGTTAGTTTAGTTTGTCCGTCCTGTTATTGCTTGGGTTGGAATACGGCACGGAGAACTTACCCACATACTCACAATATGCTGGGCAGGCCTACCGAGAAAATAAGCAACGGCAAGCAAATTTCTCAATCCCATTCACACAAGTGTAAACAAACGATTGTGCATGCATAGAAACCACGCTCTGAAATGGGAAGTAGAAAGTAGGAGAAAGTGAAACACCATCATCATCCTGTGTCTACTCTTCCCTTTTCGCTACGCCTTCACTTTCTCTTCCATCGTAGACACATTTGACGTAGTACAATACGAACTCGTCTAAGTTGTTGATGCAGCAAAACATTTTATCTGCATTACTCCTTACCCATTTCAAATCAAGCAAAATAATGCCTTTTCAAGCACGTGAGCACACCAGTTTGCTTTCGCATCATTTTTGAGTCTTCCTTAGCACTAGTATTGAGTTTCTTAGCAAATGATGAATGATTAAATTGTACACGAATTTTGCTTAGCGAAGCTTTTTTCAGCATACCAGTCAAAAACTCTAATACACGAGTCTTTGATCCAACTTGAAAGAGGAGAAAATGTAACGCGTGCACTTTAAAAGCGTATCACGACCCTTTCATGTAACTGTAAATAACGGGACGAATTTTCGGCATTTCCTCATGCTTGAAAATGTTAAATCAAGGCGCTTTTCTTTTCACTTTTCTTCATTGTTTACACCTTTGCAAAAGTCTTGCTGATTTTTGTAATTAAAAATGGCGAGTTCGTATTTTTGAAAGAGCATCTAAATGGTGAATAAATCTTTGATGTGATCAAATTGTAAAACTATCTACATTCGTATGGGGAAAAGCAGGTGTAATTTTGTCATGATCAATCAGTCTTGAGATCCATCAACGTACCTTGTGTTCCTATTTGAAAGAATGTGAGGAATGTTCCATTTAATCACACGCTCAGTCCAGTATTGATTAGCGCAGGTTACATCACTATTTCCTACAGTTGCTTACCTACATTTTGTAGTATGTTTTCATCATCACTTTTCTAGCTACCCTTGCTCATTTAAAAAAGAGCTTAGCATTTTAAGAATGCGTGCTAAGAATGAAATATTAGTAGGGTCTTTGCTTGTGAAAGTACACTCTAAAAACTGGGTACTTGATTTGAAGGAAGAAATCTTGGTGAAGAAGATGTAGTCAGATTATCTCTGGTTCATAAAAACGTTAACATGCTGTAACTCTTGCAAAGTTGAGATGTGTTTTGATACGGTATTTGGTGGAGTGTAGAGAGTAGATTAGAAAGGTAGGCTGCGGGATGTTGTGTGCTGGCGAGATAGACATCAGCTTCCGGGGCAGAATAATGAAATGCGGGGGAATGCGTGGAAGCATGTGTGGAATTATTTGTATGATTTTATTATCGGACTGTGTGTGCAGACCGGAGGGAAAGTTACCTCGCATACTCTCCGTGGTTATTAATGTTTCGCACTCACACTCGCCTCTCAACTCCGTCAGCCCATTTGAACCCGCCTCATTTGTCCAGATGGTCGGTAGCTTTATTGTCTTTGCCAACTTCCTTATCTCCCACACACTCAAACACAAAGAACAACACACCTCCGCCTGCCTCTTCTCCTATCGCTCCATCAACGCCACTCATTTAACTTCCAAATACGCGGCAATTATCGTTATCACAGTCACACTTACTCCAACGGCCATCGTCACACACATTAGCGTCATCTTCTATTTCCCTATTCCCATTTACAACCACATTCCCACTGATTTCTACCTAAATTCTCTGTATATCTCCAAGGCTACTCTGTCTAGATCATTTTTATTGCAATGTACAAAAGTTTGCTTTCAAAATACCTATTATTTCCATCCACACATTCTTCGTGTCATTACACAGCTGCTCTATCAAGAAATATGTTGCACACGGGCGTAAGCAATAGCCATAAAACGAATCCTTCTAGAATGCACTAAAACTTTTGAACGTGTGTTCCAAGAATGCAGTTTCTCCACGGGGAGAGTTGTGATAGATGCAAAACGTGATATTTACAATTTTTATGATAGCAAAATGTGATTTTTGAAACATGCTTAAATTTCAGTAAAAAGTAAAAAGGTTTCTTGATTTTTAAAGGGCTGCAAATATTTTTTGCAGTTGTCTTTGCAAAAAGTTTTGAAGCAATATTTAGGAGTATAGGTACATACAATCGACTAAGCAAAACTTTGTACTGTATAAAAAATAGTCATGTTTGCAAAATCTAAAAATCTAATCTATGTGGCTCAACAATAGATTTTATGCAACTTTAAAAAGTGCAACAACAACATTTTAAGTTTTACACTTGAATGTCGACGTTTCAAAAAAACCCTTTTGTAGCTACCTACCCACATACTCAGCAAATATGTCATAACGTTATGAATTTTTAAGAAATTTTATTACACCATCCAAAGTTTCAGTTTTCGGTTTCCCTTGAAAGGGGTGTATGTACGTAAAGATAGACAAGTATTTTATTCCTCTCCTTTTATAAATTTCAAATGGACTTGACAAAATAAAAAAGACTGGAAAAGGAAAAACAGTTATTTGACAACCAGCAAGTGAATTCGCTGTATGTATTATTCCACCTGCAGTCAACTTGTATCCAACTTGGGGAGCAATTGCAAAACAAAAATCCAACAATTATAAAGAATTCTGAAGCTGACTTCGTGGAATTTAGTTTGGCTGAAAAAAGTTGGAAAAAATAGTAGCGTAGTTTATGAAAAGACTGAAAGAGAGTTGGTGAGAGAGTTTGTTGGAAAGTTTATGCGAGTGAAAGGAGAAAGGGGACAAAGGGAAAGGAAAAGGAGAAAAGGGAGTAAAAACGGTATTAATTAGTCTTGATTAGTTGCTGGGATACATTATCGTGGTGTTAGCTCCAATAAATTCGGAAACGAGATTTTATCGCATGAGACTTGAATGGAAGAGAAGGGATGTGGAAGATGAAGGAGTGCACTTGTGAGATGTGTGGATGACTGTGGCAGGAGGAAATTCTATCCTGCAAAGGTGCATCGTTCTTTTGTTGCATGGAAATTCCCATGACTAAACAGGAACGTATCCATTGCTAGGGGTAGATGATCTAAAAGACTAAATAAAAATACAAACTCCTTTCCACTTTCATTAGTCAGGAGTATGCACAGCCAGCAACTGACACCCAATTGCTGCTCTTTTCGACCCAAACATATGCTTTACTACCCAACAATTTTCTCGCATCACAAATTACGTTGGCATTGGCTTCCATTTGGCTTAGGCTTTCTCCTCCATGCTTGTGTCTACAGTGGTAAGTCATTGAGCAGGGAAAATCCTTTGGAGAAATAACAAAGTACCTTCCAGGGGCGTACCTGGGTTACGTGCTTGGATGCTTAAGAACCCCTAGACATTTTGGAAAAATTATACTTTTTCACACATATAATGTTCAATGAAAAAATTACGCCGTTTCAAAAAATGTTTACTTGAGACATGTAAAAAATTGTTTTGAAAGAATTCGTTAACATCACACAGCAACCCCCAAAATTGGGTCCCAGGTACGCCCCTGGTACCTTCAATGCCAATACGCTCATAAAGAAATTCAATCAACTTTCCTCTTCATCCTGAGCACACAGGATTCAGGTAGGCAACGTGAGTTTGGCTCTCTCTTCTTTTCACTGCGGAAATTGAGAAGCTACTGAAGCAAGGCTGGGCCCGAAGAGATCAGTCAGCTCTTGTTCTTGTCTCTCACTCCATCGCAAATGAACAAATAACAAAAGCCTGCCGTCTTCGTCCCCGTCTTCTGCTCCCTCCTCCGTTGCTGACTTAACTGTGTTGGAATTTGTAAATTGTAAATTCTGAGTGTGTAGCAAAAGGGAATGGCTGTCGTTGTCGTTGTCGTTTACGACAGGTACTTAGGACTTAAGTAGGCAGGCGTGTGCATGTGTGTTTGCGTGCGTGTTCGCAAACCTTTTCTCCATATTTCTACACTGGTCTGTGCACTTGCTGGGTTGGTATCGGTATGGAGGATGGTTGTGTGTGGACTGAAAATTTGGAATTTATAACTTTGCTCAAGTGCCTCACATCGATTTCGATTTGAGGAGCAGCGTCTCGTCACTCTTTCTCTTCCAACTGGAACCGTCACTTGCTCGGGTAATGTGCTAGAAGCTAAATCATGATTATTTGGGAAGAGTGGCAGTCACATGCTCTACTTGCAAAGAGAATTCTCAAGTGTTCGAGAATTGGAAAAGGAAAAGAAAGTTGACTTTGACTTTGGTTTGGGCTTCAAGTTTGACACTAGTATTGCTGTTACTCGCATGTGTGCAGAAGAAGTGGAAGAGAGAGCGGAGTAAGAAGCTTTCATTAATCATGTTAAGGATATAATATGAGATGAGACAGCAAACTCCATGGTTGCCTTATGACATAATCGATTCCATGCTGAGACTCACACACAGCCAATCTCACATCATCTCCGCTTTCCTTTCCCCATCCACTCACTTCTCATCCCATTCGGTCACAGCGACCAAAAAACCCAAACCAAAAGTCAACCACGAACTTTAAGCTGCTTCTTCTTTTCATCTCCTCCTTCCTACAAGTCACATTCCATCCTCACCACACTCCCTTCGTCCCTACCAACAGGAAAAAGCATTTAGAATCGGGCTCTTTCCCTCCGCTCGCCAGTTACTTCACGCTTGAGATAAATTTAAAAATGCATGCCTGACATTTCCAGTGCAATTGCCAGCACTTAATTGCCCCCGGTGGTATTATACTTTTGCATAGATGTTGAGGAGAGGAAGAGGACTGGGACCAGGGATGAATGCAATAGTACATATATTTTCTTAACCGGCACTTAAAATGATTGCATGCTAAATATGTAATTTTGGAATGGAATAAATTTGAATTGCATTAGCGTACGTTTGTCAAGGTTAAATAATGAAAATATTTGGGAAGCATGCGACAGTGGAATCAAAAGGACTTGCATTGCGAATGGAGGGAGAAGTAATGCCACAGTGCATTATGCAAATAGGTGCAAGTGGAGCAGACTGAAAGGAAGTTATGTAATGCGTTTGGTAATGTTTTGTATTGTAGGTCACTTGGTGGAAGAACGAGGATGCGGATTGGACGTGTATTCAAGGCACTGAAGAGTTGACCAGAAGTGGACGACGAAGAGGACACGGACGGAGTGCGAGCGAGTGGTAGTGCATCTGTCTGTGTCTGCCAAGGGAAGGAAGGGAGCGAGGAGAGGGAAGGGAAAGTTGTGAGGAGAAAGTGCGGGAGACTTGAGTGGCTTTGAGTTTGTGAGTTGAGTGAGGGAAACATGGGATGGCGGTTCGTACGTTCAGTGAAAGCAAGCACAGCATCCTCCTCACATCCAGATCCCACTTGTCCACCATGACTTCGTGGAAGAAGCTCGTCTCGTGGATTACACTCACTCTCCTTGTTCTCTCACTTGGCTTCATTCCGATTGGTGGCAATCCGGAAGCCAAGAGATTATACGATGACCTCCTTAGCAACTACAACAGACTCATCCGTCCAGTCGGCAACAACTCGGACAGACTCACCGTCAAACTTGGACTCAGACTCTCGCAGCTCATCGACGTGGTAATTACACTTGTCTCTAAAAACGCAATTCTCCCGAGCTATCCGCATTTACCTTCTAGCTTCTGTCTGACACTCCTTGTCCCACAACCAACGAACACAACCCTCTCACATATTTCCGCCGTAATAATCCTCCTGGCTCGTAGTCGTAATTCCACATTCTGTTCCATAAATGTTTTTAAATCGAGTAGAAAAGATTCGATGGAGGATTCTTATTTAAATATCTCTTGTAATCTTGTAGAACAAGATAAAACCTGCGCTATAATTAGATTGCATTTCAAAAGCGCTCCAGTTGGAAATCTTTGCACTTACTAAGCGTTACAGTTATGATGCAACACAGTTGCTGCCAAACGACTGTTGCAGCATAACCTCATCTATTTATAATAACGGCCGTAGTCAAAGCACATCTATACGTGATTACATCATTTCCAAATAATGTCCAAGTGCCTATACCCATTCGGAATGTTGTAAATGTTTTTGAAACCAAGGTAGATATGAGCGTGGCTGGACGATATGCAAATGGCGGATGGGAAATGGAAAGCAAATCAAGCATGAAATAATAATTTCAATTTCATGGAAAGCAATTTCCGTAGAACAAAGTCAAGATGCATGGCATAGCCAGGAAGGGAAAAATAAGAGAAAACGACTGGAACTCATTACGTCAGCTTTCCTTTTGCTTTCTCTCTCTCCCTTTCCTTTGCACTTGCTCTCATCCTTCCATAAAGGAATAGTGCTGAGTCCAGTGCAGTGCAGAGCATGTGATTTTGGATAGGACGAAGAGGCGGAGGATGCGAGAGGAGTACAAGGAAGAGGAGCGTTGAGTGGAGAATGTGAACATTTTTGAAATTGGAATGCAAATGGTTGGTATGCTTTGAGTTTGTGGGATGAGAATGAGAATTACGTATGCATATCGTTGGGAGCGGAGTGGCCTTCGATGCCATTACCTTGCATAGCATTACGTGGCATGGCCGCTCCGAGTCCGTTTGGGTTTGGGGCAGAGGGAAAGCGAAGGAGGAGAAAGGAGCAGGAGCATCGTAATCATCACGGCTCGTGCATACGTACTGAGTATTTTACTATTTCACACATTTGAGTAATTCACTCTTTCACAATTCCACTCTTTCCCTTTCCATGTGAGTACTGCGTTCCAGCTCCAACTTCCACTTTCTGCGAGTTTGGTAGTTATTCAATCATTCATGAACTATCAAGACTTGGCCAGTTTCCTCCCGTCTGCTCTCTTCCTCTCTTCCACCGGCAACCTGCAGCACACAACGACAAAGAGATATTAGCATGGAAATGGAAATAAAGTTTCTCAAACCAACTTGACTT
The DNA here is from genome assembly GCA_036851915.1 of Ptenothrix huangshanensis. NCBI lineage: Eukaryota > Metazoa > Arthropoda > Collembola > Symphypleona > Dicyrtomidae > Ptenothrix > Ptenothrix huangshanensis. The sequence goes on along the minus strand of JAAXYX010003113.1, from coordinate 3,096 downwards.
GAGCATCCACTTCATTTCCACTAAATTCCCTACCATTTGGTTAAATTCGTTAAACAAGTAGGTAAGGACGCAGGGCCAACGGGTCAATAAAACCAGCGCCATTTATTTTTAGACTGAGCCTCCATCCGACATGTCCTCACACACACCATGCATCGCATCCTCACGAGCGAGCAAAGCCAAAGCCAAAGCCATCCAAATCTCCTACACGCCGTCTGTCCAAAAACCATCACGTCTTAATTGCATTCTACCATTTCAGCCTCCGATAGAGCACCTAATTAAACTTAAAATCATCTCTTTACTCGGGAGACTCCAAAAGGCAGCATTATTTCCCACACCCTTTTTAAAAGCGTGGTCAGAAAGTTGGTTATTTCAGCAACAACCATTCCTGTTACTTACATAGGAAAAATGCACACGAAGTGTGGGGAGCAGAAGAGCTATGTATTTCCCTCTCAAGTGTTTGAAGACGATGAAGCAGAAGTAAGTGCAGAAATGGCATAATGTAAATTGATAGAAGCTACATACTGACACGTTGGAGGGGTAGCGTTGGAATTCCTCGAGCCATCGCTATACAAGTCAAGATAAACGAGGGCAATGAAGAGGGCAAAGAGGATCGTAAAATAGGAGAAAGGAGTTTTAAAGTGGGCCCTCAATATTGGCAAGAAGGTGAGGAATTAAAAATATAAATTAGAGGAGAGCATGTACCTTGATGTACAAGACTGCTGAGACTGATGAGGCGGAATTGGAAGTTGAAGTCGAGGCTGTAGTTGAAGTTGTTGTTGCTGTTGCTTTCAGTGACTTGAATGAACTTGACTAATGGGGAAAGTTTGGTTGGTTAGTGAGAGTAATAATTCTTGAGGACGATCAAGATGGAGGCTGCGAGTGTTTGGATTGGCGTGGTGTGGCATGTGGCTAGGGCGTATGACCTGCGATGGAGGGCGAAGGGAGGAAGGAAGCAAGGCCAAGATGGATAAAGTCTTTCAAGTGTGCACTGAGGAGAGTAAATGGACCAAATACTTTCACCTTACCCTCTGGCTTTCTTTTCACTTGCACATTAACCATCCACGAGACTCCATTCACCACCAACTATTCCCCATTCACCCGCACCACTCAAGTCCAACTACTTTTATCTCTCCATTCTTATCTCCTTCCCCTTCCTTCAGCCACTTCTGCGGTTAACTCACTTCCATTTAATTTGCCTCCCTCCTCCCCCTCCTCCCCTCATTCATTTACATCGTATTTCCATTCTGCTCTTGTCCCACCATCTTAACCCAACTCCAATGTCAATCTCAATAAATGTTTTTTCCCAAACTTCACCACTTGCTGCAAAACATCGTATCATCATTTTAAAGCGATCCGTTTCTCACTGCGCTCAACTTCCGTAATAATTCTATATTTACTTTAGTTTGCATTGTACTACTCAAGACAGTGTATTTCAAAACGGAAGTATGAACACATGTGTGAGACTTTGCCGTTGACAAATAAACCCGTAAGCTCTGCTTGCGAGTCCACCCTTTCAAAAAGAGAAGAGAGAGTAATGTATTCAAAGGACAGAAGTGAAGAGAGAGTAAATCCCTGCTGGGGTTTGATTCTTGGAGCGTGTAGATAGCTGCGTTTGCATGTAAACATGCGGAGCAGCAGACCACAGTAGACTGGGATGTCATAAGCAAGCTACTTAATACAAAATCGATGACATCTTAATTCGACATTTCATTTTAGTTTTGGCAATTTTTCTTTGTGGTGGCCCCAGAGTCGCGATTGTACAGAGTGGGCAATTTAAGATGGAAAAAAGGAATTAGATCGATCGTACGATCAAAATTAAGGACCTCCCTACCAAGTTGGTCTTGACTTGACGGAGAAAGTCACACACAAGACAAGAGTAAAGAGGCATAGGATGAGACTTGTAGGAGGCCAAGTCGGAGAAAGCAGCAGGGTTTGTGTGTGGAGAAAGTGAAAGGAGAAGATAATGAGGGAGTGTATCCGCTGTCGTATTTTGAAAAGAAAAGACCTCGAAAAAAAATCGAAATCGAGGATGACGATGACGACGACGATGATGATAGCGAAGCGTATTTACTGAGCAGAAGAGACTCAGAGAGAGGACAGGGAAGCGATGGAATGGCAACGGCAGGATTTCTGTCCATTTCTATTCTAACGGCGTAGCTGGGTCTGTGGAAAAGTGCTACGTATTCTGCCTTCCCGTGCTCTCCTATCTGCCATCATTTGTACACAGTGGAAGCTGGTCTGTGTATAAAGCTCTTGTCAGATTAAGCTCACAACACGGCACATCACATCAAGACAACCAAAGCAAGTCAAATCGTACGAAGCCAAAGCCAACTCGAGTCTTTCGAAGCGAAGCCAAGCCGCAGTCACGAGAATTTCTCCTGCTCTGCTTTCTCCGCGTATAAAACAAAATATCGAGACACACTTGCTTCCTTCGTTTATATTCTTGTTGGCGGTGGCAATCGATACGGCCGTAAATTGCTCCTGCTCCTCTTCCTCCGCCGCTCGCCCAACAGACTCATCTGCCAAGGCAGAGAGCTTCACTGCGGAATCAACCCAGCCACCCAAGCACACGCTCACCGCTCACCGGCACGCCAAACTACTTTATCATCCTCGAAAATTGCAAAACGAAACCTCCCAAATAAAATTGCAATGTACTAGGCAACGCGGCTTTTTTCTTGAAATTCAATCACTTTCGCACATTAAAAATTTAAAAAGATTTTTTCATCTAATATCTCACAGGTTCCTACCTCCACATTTTATGTAAGGCCAAATACTTCAAAATTCCACGCCGCAAATTTCAAAATAACATTCCAACAAACAAGGCAAGGTACAAACCTGCTCATAGAGATATAAGATTTGGGAGAAATTCAAGGTCTTGATTATCAAGCGAGATTTTGTAGAAAAAGTTAGGCTCTTCTGATAGCAATATCCAGGAACATAAAATGTCACGGATGCTGCTTCATTTTTTGTACGTTACTTAATCATTTTTTTTGTTTAGATTTTGAGTTTCAGACAAAAATCCTCAAAACAAGTGAAGCATTCATACATCGGTGTAGAACAATTTGCAAAACTCTTACCACATGATTTTTCGCTATT
>JAAXYX010003112.1:0-15300 GCA_036851915.1 Ptenothrix huangshanensis | reverse complement strand
TTGCTCCCGCTGCTACTCCGCAGGTTCAAAGATCAATTGCAAAGGTAAATCATTATTTTCACAAAACCTGTGTATACAGATATAATATGTGTGTGGAATTACGAACCTAACTCGGGTAACATTGAGATTGCTATCGACTGTCATATCCGCATGAACGATAGCCTAATCTATTTCAATACCAGTACCTATTTCATAAAATTATACTATCATCGGATCGTCATATGTGGCAGCCAATGACTGCCCTGCCTTAAATTCAATGAGTGATTGAAGATCACCAAGTACATATGAGATATAGACAATTGTTTGTACAGCTGCTTTTCACACACAAGATTAGAACGCTTTTGGCTCTTTTGTTTAACCTAGGCTTTGTATTTTGCATCCACCAATATTTCCAAAAACTCAACTCAATGCAGTAAAATGGCTTTGTGATTTTTCCAGCTGATCTCCATTTCAATTTAGACAAAATAAAACGCAATACGCCGGTAAAAATCAAGATAGACAACAAATTAGAAACTCTGTCTACGATATGACCTCCAAATTAATTTGGTTCTAAGTTTCAACTACCGAATACTGACTGATGACGATGACTCATTTCCACAAATTTTCCACTAAAATAAGTATTTTAAAGTAATCAGTCACTGTACTGTATGCGTCACCCTGGGTAGGTGTAGGTAATTAAGCAATTATTCTAGTGCATACATAATTATAAAACAGTATACTGCGCTTGTAAATTTAATTAGATACCTTCTAATTGGTTAAAAGAACACCGTATGATTTAAATGTGTTAAAAAGACAGGAAAATAACGACTAAATAACCGGATAGTTAAAATATACTGTACTAATGACTACTAAATAATTGCTTCATAAATTGTGTTTCTCCTTTTAGGGACGTGCAGAGAGAAAAAACGTGGGAAAACTCACCAAACAGCTACCGAATTGATCCTAAATCTTTGCCCACAATGCACAGTTAACTTGGGGATGTTCAAGATGAAACTTTTCACAGCTTCCCTCCGTTTGATTGTACAATTGTGGAATCTCACTCAATTTAAACCGACTTAAATAATTAATCACTTCAAAGTAATTCATGATTTTGACTTGAACTGAAACTGACGGAGTTAAACTTTTTAATGAAAGGAACAGCCATCGTACATATTTTCTGGACTGAGTTTGGGCTGTGATGTGATACTATTTTTAATTTTCTAGGCATACATAATTCTTCGTTGAAAGCTCATTGAGGGCAAAGAAGGTAATAAAGGGGATATCTGATTATGACTCCAAACTATGTACAAGCTATTATCATTCAATTCCATTGTGCTAGTATGAAATAATAGGGATGTATAAAATCCCCATCACTATCACTTGTAAATAATTACATGTAACTTGTTAATAAAAAACTTAATTCCGGTATTGTAAACGCAATTTACACAATTGTTTTTACATTTAAAACTCCCACACCCCGGGCCCATTTTCGTAAAAAGTTTAGTGCTCAGCACACAAAAGCTAATTGTGAACAATAATAAAATATACTTAAAATTGTTACTATGAACTTGGTGCCTTTAGATACATTGATGGTTGTAGGCACAGGATTAAATACACGGAAACTCGCACCTTCCGCGACGAAATGTAATTGTGTAAACTTTACTTACGGAAATAGGGATTCCGGTGTCAACACGTTCGATGCACGTTTGATTTGTTAACACACTTTCCTAGGCACTGACTCGTTGACGCAAGTAAAATCGAACTGATCACGATTATTAGTATCCTGGATGAAGGCAATTCTCCGTTCGTCTCTTTGCTGGCTGGAACAGTTGAAGTTGCTTGTTATCACAATTTCTATTATCAAACCATCTTTACAGCGTCGTCGACCACACTAACGATAACAATTCTGGATATTTAGCACAAGTCTGTTGTCTCTTGTCTACTGTCTTCCTGTCCTCACCTCCTGTGTAAATAAGCTATTTAAGATGGTCCAGTGTATGTTTGCCTCTCCCCGATCAAAGTATAGAAGAAACCTCCATAAACTTTATGATTCCTATGTACGACGTTGACGTGACGACGATGGCGACCAAAAGCCAAAAGGTCCTTACCATGCGAAATGGAATGTAATATCTGTATCTGTTCTGTATCTCTATCTGTATCTGTGAACCTGAGTAGGGAACAAGCGGTCCATTAGGAATTCTACAAAGGATTTTCAATCACGTAACGATGAACAGAAACGTAAATACGTCCATCAAGTGGTTCTGTAAAATAGTTATAATAACTATCCCATAAGTCAGCAGCCTGCCGTGTGGGTCTTATCACAATATTGTGTACATAGTAGAGTACGCATTAAAGTAACAAGCGTCATCGCGAACCTAGTAATGAAAATGAAAACGAAGGGGTTATACAACAAACAAAATCAAGCATGAAGGTAATAAGTAGTAAAGCTCTGCTCACTTGTTGCCCAGACAGATAGTAGTGTGTGGATAGTTGAAAAGACAAGATACCCCAATGCAATGGTAGTCATAACTCGGCAGCAGGGAAGAGTAATCATTATTGTAATAATGTTGTAAGGAAGACAGCAATAACATTATTTGGAATTTTCCTAAACATACAAATGAGTATAGGAGAAGGAAAACTCAATTGATAAGTGCATGGCTTATGCTGCATTTCATATCGATCGTCGTACTCTATGTCCATGTCCATGACTATGACGAACGTGCGTCCTTTAGATATAGAAAAGGACGTTCGTAGGAAACTGGAATAGAAGTGGCTGCCTTATCTTCTTAGTAATTCAATTAGATACCTAACTTACTCTCATCACAGGGAATGGAAATTAGTGTAATGCCACTTCAAGGACTGTTCAACGCTGTACTCTCAGTTCAACAATGAAAATGAAAATATCAATAATAACAACTTGTGCCTCTATATCATCCTTGTAGAACGCTATAACTCCACCTTCCTCACCTTTATTTATTTCTCTACCTTGTTGGCTAAATGTGAGTTTACTTGACTGCACTTGACTTGAGACTTGAGCGCGAGGAAGCGTAATTGCGCTCTATTATCCTACCTTACAGTTCAATACAGTACAGTTACAATACACAGGTATACTAGTCAAAAAATGTAATTACACACGAGAAAATTCAGTAGGTATTTCAAACTCTGTATCAAAGATTATTCAGATGTACTAGCGTGGAAGTACCTTCGTATGTATGTATGTATAATTACATACCCTTAGAATTAACAATGGCATTTGTGCAGGAACACGGTGCACAAAATTTTGTTCAATAAATTGTACACATTTAAATTAAACGTACATGGGTATAATAAAGCAGTAATAATATTGTTATATGTATGTAAATAGCACACGTTAGGTAACTGGGAATGTCACATTTTTTTGCGGTGAACACGAGAGTAAATGAATATATTTACGTTTAATTCCGAGGTACAGCCATAAGTCAAAGTCAGACGTGGATTATGAATTCAATAACTAATAATTCTACACATTACAACGAGTATTGTCTGGATTGGAAACAAAAAATAGATAAAGGACTTGTGGGCTTGTCACATGCCGAAGATAACAAGCAAAGTGCATGTCCTCTGCTGTGTGGATCCTGCTGCGATGTGAGGTACATACAAATTGATATTTGACATGTACTTACATCGTTACGGGTCGACTGTGGCAAATTCTAACCCGAGTGGCACCTTGTTTATTAGTATTAGTACCAGGACTGCTGAGTAAATGTGGGTAGGTTTCGAAACAAAAACTGATGGAGTAGACAGATTTTTTGTTGATGATCAGACCAATAATGGTTGTTGGATGAAAGGTATGCTTTGAAAAAAGCTTTTGTGTAATTGACTGTCAGTAAAGATTTTCATTGTACACTATTTGTGTGTTTATATTTTCAAGTTCTCAAAGACTCCATGAATAACATTGCATGCATTTTTTTCAAATCGTTAATCAGGGATCAGGGATAGTGTAGTGCTCAAACATTAAGTAGGTGCAATTATCATGGTCTATGCATATACCTCCATTATATATAATAATTATGTATGTATGTACATAATACACATGTTTTTTAGTTACACTACTTATTTTAGTTTCTTGTGGGATAGTTTCGTGTTTAAACTAGATATGATTTGCCCATCTGTTTGCACAAGCATATTCTAGTTGTGATTCCTCTCAACTTTGTATGTAAATACTTAGCATTCCATATTTCTTGAAAAGGTTTTTAATCCCTAGATTCAAGTTTGCATCAAGTATATTTATATGGCTTGTCGTTCAGCTGTTTACTCACGGGCAGTACTGCAGATCAAGATCAAGGGTGAAACTTGAGTTAACTTGGCCTATGGTGCGCTAAAACTAAAGTGACCACTATGTAAATATTTGGAGACAAAGCTGAAAATGGAAATCCTCATTAAAATGATAAATTATCCGTATAATCTTATCAATCCTTCAAGTAAAGATCGAGTAGATTGAACAGGAAACATTGGAACAACTTAACCTCGTCGCCTACACAAGGACCAAACGTACATACATATCTGGAAACCCAGTACATAAGTGAATTTCACATTTGACACTGGTTTTTTTTTATTTTGAATCTTTGACACTGAACAATACATTGAACCTTCCTGCCTTCTATTCATATAAGAAAGGTTTGTTTGGAAGAGACAATTAATTATTGTTGGGAATAATCCGGTCTGCTGTGTCTGTGTCCTGTCAGTCAGGAGGTTCGGGATGACTTAAATTGCTCATAAAATTGGTTTCGCAAGTGCCTAATGTATGTGCGTGAAGTTTTTTGTGTTATGATGTCAAAGTCAAAGTGTTTTGAAAAAATTGTTGAAAATCTATGATTATATAATTACCTAATTTAGCTTGCAAGGTAGGTACATGTATACTATAGCAAAATATCTGCTGTCCATTTAATAACTGGATGGAAACGAAAGTAAGAATACTACATGGAAAATCTGTATCACAGCCACAGTCATAGCGTAAGATATCATGCTTACATACATAGCATAGGGAGTAACGTAATGTAACGGTACGGTACATTATAACATGGCTTTGGTTGGTTTCGTCTACCACGATTATTTTATTCCATATGATTACCATTACTATTGTGTTATATTACTTTACTTTACAATGCATACGAGATGATTTGCTATAATTACATGAAGAAGTAGCTTTATGTGCTGATGGTGGTGCTGGTGCTGGTATTTGTTGTCCTAGCCCAGCTGCAGCTGGCTTTTTCACGTTTCTCAATAAATTTTCTATGAACATGATAATTATGCTTGCAAGAATTATCCGTTTTGCAGCTTGTGATGGAAGAAATGATGATACGTGGTCAACCTAATCATAATATTGTGTATTATGCTGATACTTTACACGATGCAGATCCTTTACTTGACTGTATATTTCGAATGATATGCAAAAACCATTATTTTCTCACATGAAAATAAAACATGAAGTTGTCGGTTGCTGCCTAAGCTCACTTTTATAATTTCTCAGTTAATAACTTCTGGTATAGATAAATAACATTTTGACAACTTATAAACATGCAAATCCACTCGTGGTCTATAATTATCGTCTTATATAACAGTACAAATCAAACGATCCCTGACATCTTTATGTCTTACTTGTCGTTAGTGGCTCAACTCTTAGCCCAACTTCGTGGTCTATAATTATCGTCTTATATAACAGTACAAATCAAACGATCCCTGACATCTTTATGTCTTACTTGTCGTTAGTGGCTCAACTCGTAACCCAACCATATACATACATGCAATAGTATAGTCATGGACCTCTTAATAATGCCATGCGGCAGTCTACTTGTGTGTCTGTATGCTTTGCATTGGTAGGTTCTTTCCTTGGACCCTCCGTAAATCAATGATGTTGTGTGTTTCATTGAAAGATGAAAAAGACTCTGTAATCAATTCCGTATATCATTTGATAAAAATACGTTATTATCCCAGCAATAAAATATTAGCTTACCAGTAGATGCAAGTTTACAAGTTTCCGACATTTTTGGGGCATCCACATTATTTTGGAATTTAGTGGGCAGGTACGCAGCCAATTGCATAATGCACAATGACTATTAAAAACAAATAATATTTTTTTTATTTTGCATACTCTTCCACGTATGTAATTACATCGTCAAAATTGCCCAATCATTTGAACATTTTGAACATCATTCAAGGTAATTCATGATTCGGATTCATATGTACATAGATTCATACATTGGTATTTCAAACACCGCGTTAATCTCGATTCGTGTCCATACGAAGGTCTGTTGTTTTCTCAATGCAAGTTTATACAATTAAACAATTATTCAATAGTATTGTTTTGACCCTTATATGTAAACACAAAATTAGTTTCCAGAAAATTAGCTAAAGTGTTTTAAGTGCAAGAGCACAGTGTATAGAGTACCTTATTTTCATCTTCCCTACTTGTGGATACAACAGTAATAATGGTTATTATTTTGAAGGTAAAAATTCTCGAAATAGTATTTACGTAGACAGAGAGAAATGTAGCTACAGTGGTATTGCATTTTGGAAGGTAAAAGCAAATAATTATATTTTTGCGTTGAAAGAACTTAATTGATAATACAGATTGGACAGGACAACGAAATAATAGAGACGGAGAAATTAAAAATGGTAGGATTGCATGTGGATATACATATTATAGTCAGTTACCCATCATTTGGAAGGCATTGGCTGTAAGCTGATAATGCGAGTAATGAAATAAGTAGACAGGAGACATGAATATTTTGCACTCTAAATAATGGCTTGATGGGGGTGGTCTTGATTATCACGACGCAAAGTGTGAGTTCCTCTAAATTAAAGGGCACGATTCGTTCATTACAATTTTCTTTTACAATGTACCTCCGATGTACGGAGCTATGCGCCAGTTGTCAAGCTGTCGCATAAATTTCTTTGTTAATGGAATTTTAAGCAGCACAACTGTGAATACGGTTGCGGTTGTCTTATTTCAATCACCGTGAAGAGTGAACAATAATTCCAAGCTAAATCCCCTTACCTATAGTCTACATAACAAGCAAATACACTTATTTAGATTTTGAGCTACTGGTGACATTTACAAATTTTTTGCATAGTTTCAAATATGTACATACATAGGTATACTTACCACGAATATGAATACATCCGTTCTGTACTTGAAGCTAGTGCAAGTATTAGAGCAGAAAATTACTCCTAATAATTTCCATTCAATTATGGATGTACATTTTAGCATAAATGGTCTCCTAACAACATACTAAAGACGAACAGGTACCCACCACAGTTTTATATGTATGAATTTGTCTATTTTTTATACCGGCACGTATGTACAGGTGTATGCTTGACTGTCAATTATACTAATCGGGAGTGCCTACAGCTGCAACAATACACCTTCAAGAGGTTTCCAGTGAAGAACTTTTCAAGTCCCATACAAGATTTTCTTGATGATCCACAAATGTGGAAGTAGAAGTGGAAGTGGAAAGACTTACCATCCAAACGTACACTGTAAGAAATGAGAATGCACCAAGACTAATTCATAATGTTGCCTTATTCTCAGTAGAATAAATGCATGGATGCAAACAAAAATAACCAAAGCAGCTCTGCTCAATACAACCACCACCACCACCCGTTCAGCAGGAACCAAGATGTTTGAGTTCGAGGTAATTTAATTAAAAACACTCACATACTCGTGTATGTATAGATGCAAATGTGTATAAAAAACTTTATGAGCAGGTAAAAAACCAGAAGAAAGACAACGACAAAGGTAAAGAAACTAGGATAGAGCTCTTGGAAAGCAGCACGATCTCATCACCATGATCTTTCAAAAAAGTAACTTTTCAATTTTTCCATCAACTGAGCGACTGTGCTCTGAGTCTGTGCTACGACTACGACTACGACTACATACGACACGGCAAAGTTTCTGAAGTCAATGCATTGTGCATTTCATTTTACTTTTCACGTTATGTATTATATCACCTGCATGTTGAATCAGTTATTATTTATGATGATTCTGTTAAAATTTAAAACATACAAATATATACTCCCATATATACATACACAACGGTCGAGTACAGAAACCATTTTAAACGGATGAGCCCGTAACTTCAGGGAATTACGGAAGGAGCCTAATAAAAACTTAGAATGTAGATACCTACCTGGATATGTACATAATTCTGCAGTATTAGAGATTGCAGCAGAAATAAGAAACTATTTAATTTTCTATTTAATGTCTATCTTCGTAACACAAAATGCACTGCAAAGCAATGCAGCATTAAGGTAATGCATAAAGGCAAAGGTAAAGGTGATTTATGACGTGCTCTGATTCTGTCAGGACAACGATTGATTGACGCTCTTTTAATTGAAACTCCAGAAGATTTATGGAAATAAGTTCTTAACTTATTTTATGCATTTTGTGTACTCTAAATCTTAATTTGATTTCATACATCATCCAATAGCATTCAAAATAGTAACAGTATGCGCATATGTACCTATACTTTATGTCTTTGCAATTTGTCAGATTGGTTTAAATATGCCCCAGGTAAATACCCATGTACAAAATTTTAATAAAGGTATTCAACCACTTAGCTGAAAAGCACATTGCATGGCATTGTAATATACAACGTTAATTATTCACAAGTGTCGCATCTCAGTTTGGTCCCAGCGTACATTGCTATAACCATCAAAATAAAATACCTACTTAGACTGAGGGGTTTGCATTTCCACATTGATTCCAAAACCGATATAAATATAATGTTGATGATCATTTACTACTGATTGAGAACAGCTTGTATGAGAACGGAGAAAACAAAATTGAAAGTTCGTGTGCTGCCAAAGGGAGCAAGAGCATCATTATGACTACGACTTGCCGGAAATGCCAACATTTTTGCAATTGCAGTATGAAGCTGTAAGCCTAATGACCCCAAATTAGACATTTAAATGTTATACTTGAATGATGTACACAGCTACAAAATACACAGTGCTTTAAACAATTGTGTACAGATCTCTTGAGAGTTGAGATTTGCTAAATATCTCATACACAGCTACCAAACCAACACCGTATGTACATCCTCCTCACGCCATGTAGATATCATAGTGCATCAACGAAGACCTCAGAATACCTGAGAAAAATGTGTAAAATACATCTGACTCGTTAACCCGTTGAGGAATCCTCTGACAGTACATAACAAGTACCTCGATGTTAAATAAGTAACTTGATCCAAAGATCAAATGATAAATCTGTATGATTACAGACAACATGGGAAAAAGGTTACACTGGCAACAAATTAGTAGACGAGGAAGGTGCAAATTACAATTCAATTAAAGATGCATTGTTTTGTAATAAAGGTTTTATTGCCTCTTTGCTGAAACCTATTGCCCTTTGACTTTGCCTTGTCAAGATGGGTTGAAACTAGGAAAAAAAACATGTGCCACAATATAATCTCTCCGCTCCTCATTAACTTGCTGAGTGCAATCGTAACAGTAGTTTTGAATCTTTCGACCAAATGTTACAATCGTAATTGTAACTTCAGCATTATTGAGTAATATACTGTTGTTGTTATTGTTATTGTTATTGTATGTACGGTCGCGTAAACTCGGAGAGATACATACGCATTCCCTGTCATGGGCTATCCTGCTACCATGTGAATGCTTGATGAGTCTCCAGCTGAGAGGCAGTGCTAGCTGAAGTCTGTAACTAATGTTCTACTCAAGTGAAAAAGTGCTCATCATCATCTCATGTAATTACGACACTATGTTATATAAACTACTAATTGGTTCCTCTTTAGACTTTGCTCCTAATTCGGTCAGTAGGTTCAAAATAAGGTTTGAATTTGATCGACCAGATAGGAAGAACTTTTGGTATTCGCACTCGTGTCTTGCGTTAGATTTGATTGAAGTCTATAGTTAGGAGCGTTCGAGTCGAAAAAGTAAAATTACTTTTACCGACATTGCTTTGGCTGCTTAGTATGTATCGAAGGAATCTATCATGCTAATACCTTTATCTGATAGAGAGGGAAACAAAGAATTTAGCATCATCTAATCATAAACAGAACGAACCAACCGGACGCTTATAGAGTTACCATATTGAAGAATAGCTGGTTTAAAATACTACATGCTCATGCGGAAAAATTTATTCAATCAGAAGGTCTTCCCAGCTCAATCAAAATTTTCACACATGATGCTGTAATTAATCATTTCCTTGAACAGCATAAGCAATTGCCAAATTTTTGATACACAAGTCATTTGTTTACATTTTTATTGCGTGCAATCTTAAAGTAAGAGCCAATAATTTACACGACTTCTGAGATTGGAATGACTGCAGTTTCCCTACAGCATCTTCAGCATTACAAGTGATCCAGCACAAGATTTACACTGCAAAAACTAGTGTATCTGAAACAACAAAAACATCCATACTGGTATTTATAATTTGTATAATTATGAACGCAGTTAGGATGTTCCACTAAGGTGCAAGGTGCAACTAAAAGTCTAAAAAGCATTTAAAACGCAGTTCAAGATACGCGTTTTGATGCACTTAAATTGCATCCTAACGGCTTTCGTAATTACAATTACACTAACGACAAATACGATGGTTTTTGGCGATTTAGTTGTACTTTTCCCTGTTTTACGATTCTTTAGTTTTAGCAGTGTACTCCGCGTTAAGCAGTTTCCATCTTTTCCTGTGACAAGTATAAGACAAGAAATTAATCTTCAGAGGCAATCAAAAACAATCAACTATTCCTCAAATGACAGAAAAAAGTTGTTAATTGTGCCTTAAATGGACGCGTACTTGTTTACAGAAAGAGATAAAATGAAGACATAATTATTTACCTGACCAGACCATCCATTGATAACAATCTTGTCTTGAGAAAACAAGGGAATTTTCAGCAAAACCTTAGAGGTTCTGCTCTAAGACTCTGTATGTATGCACAAAATACGTGCATTCTTTGTTGAGATGCCTGTGGAGAAGTGAAGATTGAGCAATCATGAAGTCATTCAAGCGTACAGTTCCAATCAAAACTTACATGAGTCATTAGTGTTATATTAAAACTTACATGATTTAAACGAAGCATTCGACTTTTCCTCTGCCAATTCCATTTCTATTTGCAGCTCAGCTAAAAATATCGTACACAATATTGTTATCGTACTCACCAAGGATTTTAATTAATCATGAAAAATGCACACCGTACAGTTCATTAAGAAATCATCCACATTGAAATATACCTTGTCTGTGCATTCATTGAATATGGAGCAATCTGCAATACAGATATTTGCAATAATTGCACTGTTGATACCTCGAAGGTTTGAACCTTAGCTAATAGGTTGTGCATCCCTAATCGTAACGTAACACACTCTGCACTCTGTCCCTTTCTGTTCTCATTGAACATTTCCATACCTTCAAATACTCAACCATGACAAACAGACAATAATAATTGCTATTGTTCCAGATACCAAACATTCAAAGAACATGAGAACGAATACTGAACGCAGGTGGTTAGAATCTTGTTTAGAAATAGATACATGTATGCATACACCTAAGAGTGAACCACTGTACTCTATTCTTGTAAGAAATTAAGGGTAAGAGGAGTAACGATGACAGGAAAACTTGTCCTACATATAATACAATACGTACCTTATAAGTCAAGTGTAGCTGTATACAAAAGCCTTACCTTCAAGTAAACAAATCTGCAAAACCTTTAACTCTATTTGTATCACTCTATTCCATAATTACAGTATCATAGTACGGGCGACAATTTAATTACAAATTGCCTACTTTAATTGTACCTGTGGTGGGATATATTGTAAATTTAATTGTACCCTGCATTAAGATTTACGATTGCATTAATTTCTGCAGCACACATCCTTTTAAATGTTCGCCCCTCAAGGTTTTCCTTTTTCACAAATTATGACGTATGACGACCAGAACCTTCAAAAGAAATTAAAAACTGTATCAAACATATTCTACATATATCTTGATGCTTACAAGTTCCTCTTGCCAATAAAGTTTTTTGGATGCTGTATGCGTCCGTAGGATCTTCCCATAGCGCTCAGTTATTACCTACTGGTGCCTTCCATTAAAAGGTAAATCACATTAGAATTCATTCATTCCTTCGTTTCATGTAAACAAAGCTTGTCAAATGTGAGATACGTGAAGATAGGTAGATACATTATTTGAACATGATTTTTTAAAGAGATGGAAACATGACTGTTTCGTTTCAGCGGTAATGCCTGCGCCAGGGTATCTCAACAATAAAAAGTGGTTTTTATATTTCACGAACTTATTGTATACAAATCACCACAGGGAAATAACTCGAAGGATATTTGACACATAGTACATGAATAAATAGATTCAAAAATGAAAGGGAAACTACTTTTCTCTATAAAAGGTATAAATAACTCTCTGTGTATCTTATCTTCTATATCCTCTAATTATACAAATACCTGCTTTGTATATCAGAACACCTGTTCAATGTAACTATGAATATTTGTACAAATTCATGACGTTACAAATCATCAGTAGGAAAAACAAGAACAATAACAACAAAGTTATCTGTGCTCCATTAAAACTATGAAAGGGAAGCAGAAGCACACGTGAAAAACTAATCTCACCCAATAGAACGTGCTCACTGAATTTTTCGAGAGGGTCACTATCTGACTCAATTAGAAGATGTAGTCTGTCAGCTCATCAATTATTTGTGCCAACAACTTTTCAATTCGCAATTACAGAATCTGTCCGAATTAAGAATGGAACACTGTACTCTTCCTTATGTCTAAATATGTAACTCGAATTGGCTGTGATTGACTGATACAGTTTGTTGAGGGGCAAAGGGCCTGACTATAGTAGACATTGAAGTGACCGCACTGATTAAATCCCTGATAATTATACTCCTAAATCTGTCTCAGTCTTCATTAAGGTGTTATGTGTTATGCATGCACCACAGGATCACAATCTCAAACCGTCAAAGCATCTACATATACAAAGAAACGTAATCAAAGCGAGACTCATGCGTAGACTACGGTCCAAGTACAACACGCGATTGAACCTGTCATTACTTTAAGGTAAGCAAAAGATAAATCATACAAAAGTTGTATTTTGCATAGGTTCAAATACATGGTTAATTTACCCTGATGACTGATGACAGATATGGTCTTCACGTTTAGGATTTGGTGGTTATAGTGTAAAAGGTAAGGTAAAAGGTAAATTTCAAAGCACGAGAATAAGGGAAAACAGGTGCCCATGGTTCTAGTATTGTATGAAATTGGGTATGGATGTACGTGGTTGCAGTCTTGTGATAGATTTGAGCACAATTGTTGCAGATAGAACGGTGCACAGTATAGTACTGTACAGTATTAGCCTATAGATAAAGGACGGACGTAGCTTATCTCATCTGAATTGTGCATGGAAACTCTGCTCACATAATATGCAGTGTACTTGTACCCACGAACGTACAATTCACAATGCTCCTTTTACTCCTGACAATAAAGTTTAATAAAGACATTATAAAGGAAGACGCTCGTCACGACAGTCAATGCAATGAAATGGAAAAGGGCGAACGACGAACGAGACGCTCTGCAATCCGTTACAATATATAATTGCAAAAATATTTGTACTCTATACTTAACGGCTATGATGTTATGACAAGAGTTAAGTACTCTCATAACATTTTACATGGAAGTTACCACGGCAGATATGTGGTTGTGCATGAGGTATATATTTATATAGGTATGTACATGACTGCACCATGGAATGGAGAAAATTGAACGTTTATCATATATTTTTATATGGATGGACGCCACGGGGACTGATTATGAGGGAGATGGTGATGGCTATGGTACAAACTCACCACCAAATGGGAGACACATGGAAGATGCACACTTTCCTCAGGAATTTTAACTTACATGCCTACTCATGTATGTACCTTTACGTGTATGTTGCCTGAGTCTATGAATGTACTCGGGTGCATTACGATTACTTTTTTTGCATGTGCGTAATGAATAATCTGCAGACATAATGTGCGGAGAATATGGTATGATTCGCTTTGATATTCTGTTGGGTAACACTTACCATCGCATCGGTAGTACAGATATTATCACGTGGTTTTCTCTCTCGAATAGGTTAATATTACAGAATCCTCAGTGGAGACTTCCGGCCAACTATAAAGAGACCCATCGTCCCCCACTGTCTTGTTCATCCTCTTGGCCGTTGTCTAGTAGTGATCTTCTTCATTTTCTCTGTCTCCTCACATTAACTTATTATATAGCAAATTTTTTCAAGAATATCTTGGTGCTTGAACTTGTATTTTTAAATCTTACTTTTATCGGTGATTTGTGATACTTGTCATTTTTGATATTAAACAAAATTGAATTCCATCGAATTTTACATTATCTAAGTTGACTTAACACAAGCGTAACATCACATAATCATCATGATGTACAAAATTCTGATACTGTCGATTCTTGGAGCCCTTGTTGCTGTCATGTCTCAGTCTGTGGTAAAGAACCATTTTTATAAATTCAATTGTAGCATTGTAGTTCACTAACTATAGATTTATTTTATCGGTAATTTTAGATACACTAACGTTCTGTAATTAGTAATTTCCTAAAATTGTTTAGAATATTTGACAATTCAGACAAAACGAATTGCTGTGAAAAAGTTTACATTGTAACAAGTGAAGCTTTCGCTATCAATGCTTTTACTTGCATGTTCTTTCCATGGGCTTTGAATAGAAAGAGTGTGAATTTACTACTGTTTTAATATTTTGATATACATAAGTTCTATTCAGTTAACGCGAGTTCAAAACAAACATTTAGAATTTAGAACCATATTTTTACATTATTTCTTATTTTTGATTTTTAACTAAAAATTCTATTGGAGCTGCTTTAACATTCACTTAACTTGAACCTTCACTACATTTCATTTGATAAGTCCAATAATATTAGTGCTCGAAATTAATAGAACTTCAGTTCAGTACTGAAATTACCAATACCTGCAACCTTCTTACTTAATGCGGTATTTAAGAAATTGTCTTTCAGTATCATCAATGCTAGAAAGTTTAGTTGTTGCTTCAAGAAGAGAAAGAATAACTTCCAATTCTACTAAAAGTAAAAAAAATTGCATACTCCGACTCTTAAACAACCTCAGAAGGTATTTCATTTGTTTAATTACTTAAAATATGTAATAGCTGGTTATGCAGTTTTCCCGGTCTGACTACATTTGAAGATAATGTTGGAATTTGTCTGACTTACATAGTTATAATATAATAGTAAGTCAGAGACAATACAAGCCAAAATAGTTTAATTTGAACACAAAAA
>JAAXYX010003111.1:0-15302 GCA_036851915.1 Ptenothrix huangshanensis | reverse complement strand
GATCAGTCGTCGTACGGTACCAAGACCACGCTGGACGCGGATGTAAGTAAGTAAAGCTGCTGTGATAATCACTACTATACACCATACACCTGTTTTATGTAGTCAATACCACTTACGCAGATTGGGACGTAAGACTTTGAAAGCTAAATGGCTCGATAGGCTAAATGTCAACTCAAGGCCACTATTTCTTGATTTCATGTTTTGCATTTTAGCATGACACTTATGCCATGTCAGTGTAAACATGTAGTTTGGAAAAACGATGCAATTTCAGATTCACTCTGTGTAAAAGACTTTTGATTGACTCTTTGATGCCCCTTGATATGCCTGCCTAGCCTCCAATGCAATGCAATTGAATGTCAATTGTGGAAAGTGCTAACCCTAGACAAGCCAAGAGACCTTTTGGTTAAGAAGAAGAGGATGATGATGCGGATGAAGATGAGGATCCGAGGAGTTCTTTAGAGAGTAAGAGAAGAGAGGCTGAAAGGGAAGAAAAATCAACAAATGCCGCCATGAAGCTCCTCCTCATCCCAAACAACATTGGGAGTCACATGAGAAATCTCAAAGAAGAAATAGCGCACTCCCTCACAACACAACACAACACAACAAATGTGTCATCGAACATCTCCAAGATCCAATTCCGCATCCCTTTTATCTGTCAAACGCTTTACCATTAGTTACCAGCACGCTTCCTTACAGCTTTACACGGGATATCCTTCGTTGTAATTACCTGTTAATTATCTACAAGCAAATATACATGGTCAGAAACTCCCTTCCTCTGTAGGTACCTGTGTGCCTGTCATTAGATTGTCAACAGAAGAGGGTACAACACACTAACCTGCCTCTGCTCCGCAAACTCCCCACAATAATATAATTACGTATTATCAAAGCTCGTACATTGCCATTATCAGCATAACGTCATCGGACCCATCACTCAAGAAGCAAATCAGAAATGAACAGAGGGAAGGGACATTGTTTTATGTCGTATTAAGCTAGAACAAGCTAAATGTTGAAGCTAAAGTAAAACAATGTTATGCACTAATTAGCTTACCTCCGTTCTTTTACATCGTAATAGCCATAACCATAAACATTACATAACAAGTTCGTAGGAGGAGACCTTCTTCAGTTCTAAGAAAGTTTTTTCCCAGGAGCGCTTTCAATAACGTACGATTAAACTTGAGCCTTAATTCAACTTGCTGTAGAATTTTAGATTTCATGAAAACCGCAAAAAATTAAAAATAACAAGATCTTTATATACATTTTAATATGCATGCAAGGCAACTAAAAAATTATCTTGACAGTTCTTAAAAGTTGATGTTGAACCACTAAGCATTGTCTGCAGCATGCGTGCTATAAACTCATCCATAAGGATCTTGTTTTTAAAGCTCAAACTTTTGAAAAAATTGCGGATGAAAAGCCTCGGTTGGGCGAAAGTTTTAGTCCAATTCTTCGTTTTAAAAAAATACCCACCGTCGAATCTCCTGAATCGTGGTGAGTAGGATATATAGACAGTTGCCGAAAAGTTTCCTCGATGTCATTATGTCATGGGGTACTATGGTACCTGCCTATTAACCCATGAAATTCCAAATGGTATGATATGGTGCGGCATTGGAATCGGAATTATGGAATAGCATTTATGCAATTGTTTTACAGTGCAACTACAAAGGATTTGAAACCACGATGTGATATCTAAATAGATTTATAATAGTTTTAAATTTTTATGAGCCCGCACGGTTGGCTTTGACTTTCGTTTTGGCTTTGGCTCACTTAAAGTTGGGTGCACCTTGGATTGTAATATGATTGACAATTTGACAATGGGAATGTGTAATACAATATTTATAAATTAAAATAATCCACATTTCTCCCATTATGTTCCACATGATAAATCTGATCTTTATACATACTTACCTACTTTGACTGATATGTAATAATAATGTAAACAACTATTGTCCTATCCTATAGCTCTAGACCATTTTTGCATCGTGCCATTTAATCAGCATCCGTAAGGTCTTCATGGGTTAATACAATTCACCGGTCATATCCTAAAAACGTTGTTTTGCAACAAAGGAAGTGTGCTAAAGGATTTGCATTGAGTGTAAAAAACAAGAGAGAAGATTAGAATTGGTTATTACACGGATAATATATAGCCATAAAAATGAATTGAAACGGAATCAGTGAATTCATTGTATGTAAATGTGAAATGTAAAAAAGTGTATTCCGTTGCCAATTCTCAAAGCTCTTTTGAACCAAGTGGAAATGAAGTGCCTGTATAATGAAATTATAGTCATAGTATTGGTAAGTTTGGAGCGGAAATAGTTTTCTTTGGAAAAATTGAATGGACACTGGCTGGATGGAGATGTAGTGGTAACGGTAATATGTCGTAAGTCGTAAACCGTAGAGTGTTGCTTTTGGAGAAGCAGTGGCTGTGGTTGTGGTTGGAGTAGAATGGAATTGAATTGAATGGTGGTGGCTTTGGACGAGTGTAAAAATGTGTGGGAGCAAAGCGCAAGTGCAAGTTACCACAAGTCTTTCGGATTGTGCTGCGATTCCACGTTCGCATCAAATGTTGAATATTGAAAGTTTGCTAAATGGAATTTTGTAGCTTGCCTTCACACAAAACATTATTAAATATTAAAGTTGTGGTTAACAGGTTAACTAGTCGGCAGTTCTAGATCACTTAACTTTTAAGAATAGAATAAGTGTAACAAGTCAAATCAAGTGCTTCACCACACCACTGTCCAAATTCTCTCCGTGAGTTCTTTTTCTTTTCTTCTTTTCATTAGTTCCTTCAACTTCCGAATCCGATTCGGTACAATTTCCACCCTTGACCCGGTCTCGGCCAGCAGTTGTCCTTCGTTTTTTAATTTCGTTTTTTAGGTGTTTGGGGAAAGGAAATCGGTAACAAATTCACCCATTTATCATCATTCATATAAACATAAATATACATACAGTCCAATAGAAATCAATGTGATGGGAGAGTGAGTCGTGAGTGCCAAATTTTTAAAATGTGTTAAACTGAAAGTCAGTTTTCTCATAATCTATCTTTCAGCTGTGCTGTAAATAACTGCTGACCAATCATGCTTTGCCGAGTTTGGCTATAGTTTTAATTTGCGACATTGTCGTTTACGATCTACTAAGTCATAAGTAAGTACGAGAGAAAAAACTTTAAAAGCCTTGTTGCTCATAGCAGTGGTTATGAAGACTGATTCGTCACGTCACTCGTTATTTCATAATTTATAACATGACATTTCGTTATACATGATGATTAAAACAATGCTCAAGTAAAAGCTAGATAATTAGTAATAAATCATGTTATGTGAAATGGAGTCGGTCGGGAGTAGCGGATAAAACAAGCTGGGTGTTTGTCTTTTATTATTATTATTTCAATATTTGTAATGTGATGATGGATGATTTTGTTTGTTTTTGATGAGTCATTGAAATTGACAGTTGGAACTTTTCTCTCATTGTACCTGCTTGCATTTTAGAAACCTGATGTGATTGGTACTTATTGTGTAGTTCTGCACTTGTAATAAGTGGTAGATGTCTTCCCTTAATTACTAACTTTATTTAATTGTTTTAAGACTGAATGGATACTGCAGACCATGGTGCCTAAACAAAAAAATTCTACTCGCGAGTATTGCGAGTAGAATTTTTTTGTTTAGGCACCATGCTGCAGACATAAGACATAAGGACAAAGGAGAAAACAAAAGTGTTTATGATACATTTTTATTTTGAAATTGCAGGCTACTGATCCCAAGGCAATTTTAAGATGGGGTTGAGTTGTAGTAGCTTGCGAGAACTGGAGTCCAATGAGTATCTGAAACGTTTTTGCAGTCGGGAAACAGTTTCACCGAACGACCCTTTATGGAATAACTTATTTTCGCATTCTCTACCACCAAATTTTGCCAAGTAAGTTTATTTATAATCCGTCAGTTTACCCACTTAATTAATTAACTGCATTTACCTACTTAATTCTGTCTTTTCTTATTCAGGGATGATGGCTTTATGCTCGATGCCAGCGTTGAAAATTTGAGAGCGGATCTTCTTAGCAATAATTTAGAAACAAAAAACTTCGCATCGCTGGTCAATGTTTTTACCCTGAGGGCCATCGAATTAAATTCTTCCGTCCAAACATGCGAGTAAGTTAACATAGAACCCTTGCCTTATATGTTGTTTTTTAAATTGATTAATGATGGGTTGGTTTTTCTGTTTTTATTTTACTTAACACTTCAATTAATAATGTTGGATTATTTGCAGTTCGATGTTCATATGGCAGGCATACAATGCATTGTTCATCATACGTAACGTGGTCAAGTATTTTGCCGAATATATGCAGGATGATTTGTTTGCCAAGCAATTTGTAGCACACCAGCCAAGTAAGTCCTATTAATTTTATCAGTAACTGGAGTGTAGTTTCTATTTTCATGGAATGTAATTATTATGTATGTAACAACATTATAAATAGTTTAAACGACAAATGAGACATTACGAATTTACACGAATGCTATTTATTACCTATATGCGATGTCACGTATTACGAATATGCAGATGCCTCGACAACAGAAACTGAAGCTGCAGGGGGAGATCCTAATTCCGTGTCAAAAGAGGGTCAAATTTTATCGTGTGATACTGACGTACTGGAACCGTTGGTCGATGCTGTGGTACAAATTCTAACAGAACTTCCAGTGAAAAGTAACACTTACCTTCTCCATTTAGAAGCTGTAAATACTTTGTTAGTATTGATGTCCACCCAGATGTTCTGGTCGAGACCAGCCTTTAAGTTATTACCTTACAAGTGAGTTGCAGCATGAGTTTTGTTTATTTATCATAAGATTATATGGCTAGTAATGAAGGTCTTCTAATGCAATTTTATTTATTATTAGAATTATCATGCAAGAAGAACCATCGTGTGCCGCAAGTCTAGTGAAATCTTTAGTTAACAATTACATGGACCATAGGATACCCCCGTATTCTTTGTGGCAAAATCAAGATTCCGGTAGTCTTGTTATCGGTGTTGCAAGTACGAATCATATTTGTATACATATATAAATATATAATTATTAATTATTTTTATTTTTATTTGCCTGTTGCACAAATAATAATGAAGTAAATATTTTACTACAACGGCAGCAAATAACATTGATTATGAAAAACGCAAAGCTTAATTGGGATCGTAATTTACTAATTTTTTATGTCATATTGGTCTTATGTATTTGTAGGCGGGATCTGGAACATCCTAAGGAAAGGAGTTGGACTAGAGAAACCGAAAGATTCTCTTGATGCACTTAAAGTCAATAATTTGGCCAGTCACTCCCTGTATCTACTCCTGGTTCTGATTAATCACTGTACTAATGGAGCAGGGGATAACATTCCAAATTCTTACCGACAATCCCTTATAACATTTGGAAACAACAATTGTAAGAAGCCAAATTATTGTTCGAATTGAACTATCATCATATAATTTAAAACTCGTGTATCCTTTTGGTGTGTGAATTGGCTTTAATTAAATTGTTGAATGAGATTAATAGATTATAATTATGTAAGTTACGATTTGTGCTGTTTGTTTCAGCTGACGATGCCTTATCCACTGAAGCTCCTTTGTTTTCATTAAGTTATTCGAAACTATACGAAGCGATTTGTAAGGAGATCAAAACTGAGGATACAACATTGCTTCTTTATATGCTTATACATCGCAATGCGTACTTCAGGTCTTACATAATGGCTCGGTCTGATATTGAGCAACTGGTGAGAAACTCAATTGTAATTCAGTGTTCTGTAATTGTAAATTTTGTACACCTCTGTAGCTCTAAATCTTATACAGTATGTGTTTCATTATAGGTGCTGCCAATTTTGTACACACTTTATAACGCTCCAACAAGTACATCTCATCACATTTACATGTCATTAATTGTATTACTTATATTGAGTGAGGACGAATTATTCAATCAGCAAGTTCATGATATAGTAAGTATTAAACCCCTTGCCAAGTGATTTTCTGAACGCTTTCATCACTAATTAGTGTAGGCTAACCAGTCACTATAAAGCCTAAATAATCAACTAATTTGCTACTATTTTTTTAAATTGTTTCTGCAGACCCTACGCAATATAACCTGGTACACTGAACGAAGTGTAAGTGAAATTTCTCTTGGTGGACTTATTATTCTGGTGGTCATCCGGACAATTCAGTATAATATTCTTAAAATGAGGGTGAGCAAAAAAATATATTATACTGTACTCATAATTTGTCTCTTGCCGAAACACGGCTTTTATTTAATTACATTTTTAATTTGATATTTGTACAGGATAAGTATCTTCACACCAACTGCCTTGCTGCACTTGCTAATATGTCTTCAAAATTCCGTTGTCTGCACCCGTATGTTGCTCAAAGACTTGTCAGTTTGTTCGAAACACTAGCCAAGCGTCACACTAAATTGATGGAAAGATTCAATCAGCAGTCAGACCCTACGAATGCAAATGCGATCGTGGAGTCTGAACAAGCCAGTGAAACTGTAAGTTTGCTGGCGTGTAATTATATCCTGCAAGCTAGTTCATAGTTAGTTCACAGTCATTAGCTAATAAAAGCTAACATTATCACCTAAAGTAGTAAAGTTAAATTGATATTAATGATTAAAAATCGTTTCCATCGCTATAATCAAAATCATATGATACTTAAAGGTGCAAGACATCACTGTGCTTGAAGAAGTAATTCGTATGGTTTTGGAAATTCTAAATTCGATCTTAACACATCAGCTGCAGCAGAATCGTCATTTGGTGTACACGTTGTTGTACAAGAAGAATGTCTTTGATTCATTCCGCGATTACGATGCGACTCAAGATTTGGTGGCCAACATTGACGTGGTGAGATTTGATTTTGATAGTTGCAACCTACTCGCATAATTATAATAATTTGTGAAAGGCATAAAACAAGTATACATGATCGTTTCATTTCTAGGTGATTAACTATTTTAATAAGCGTCTTGGGTTGGAACACAAGGATCTTAGCGTTTCTGAAGTTATGGAGCGTGTTGAGGACGGAGTTTTGCACTGGTCTCCTGACATTTTAAAGGTTTGTTGATGTCTTTTCTATAGCGTCAGTGCTGCCACTGATTATAATGCACATGATATACCTACACACCATATTATATGAAACACATGCGGGGACAAATCCTAAAATTATATCTGTCCAATCTGATTATTACTCTTGTGTAATGCGTAGAAGTTCCCTGACTTAAAATTTCGCTACGTGGAAGAAGACGAACCAGAAGAATTTTTCATACCTTACATTTGGTCTCTGATCTACCATAAATGTGGAATCCACTGGTCTTCACTCAACATCGGTCTATTCAATGCGGAAGCCGACTTTGTGCTGTCCGCATGAATTAATTGAAAATACTGAAATTGGTAACGCTGTATCAGAAATATTACAATTATTTAGGGTTTGGTCTGGTGTTTGATGTATTATCTTACTTTTTACAGTAATTATATTTATTTATTTACATCCTATACTATACTAAGCAGGATTGAAAT
This sequence comes from Ptenothrix huangshanensis, assembly GCA_036851915.1. Lineage (NCBI taxonomy): Eukaryota > Metazoa > Arthropoda > Collembola > Symphypleona > Dicyrtomidae > Ptenothrix > Ptenothrix huangshanensis. The sequence goes on along the minus strand of JAAXYX010003111.1, from coordinate 7,778 downwards.
TACCAGATCAGGCATGGTCTCAAATTTTTAGTCGTAACACGTACACGTTTTCTTTTGGATGTAATACTTTTCTTTATCTGATAAAGAGTGCTAGTAAATAGAAAATAAGAGCAATCCTGAATCATGCGTACTTTTTCATACGTTTGGTGCTATATCATTATATTATAACATGTTTTTATTTTATCTATCTTATCGTAGAATGTGGAATGGAAAACGAAAGCTATGTAGTTTATTTATTATTATAATTATCCAAAGAATATTTTTGTTGCGTAACTTGAGAGACACTTTTTCGCTGCAAGCTACTAAAATGAAGACGATTAAAACGAAGACAAAAACGGAAGCTACTGAAGTAATTATGTGGCTAAATCTTAGGACGAGTGTTTGTGATTGAGGAATAAATAAAAGAAAATCATTTTAGAAATGCATCCGTCAATTAAATCGTTTTGTATAGTTTATTGAGGATACATTATTATAGCTGCGATATTGCGATATTCAATGAAAAACCATTTAAAACTTTCGTCACTTAACTTATTCCTTTCGTACATCTATTTTGCACTATTGTACAGATATTTTTATAACATTTTCAACAGCTAAATTAACATTTACTTTGATTAACTTCTTCTAGATTAGTGGGTGTCTACCGCATTATCGGTTGTACAATATAATTTATTTATCACGTTATTATAAGTTAAACTTAACCGATACAGTAGTGTCCCGTGTAGAAAACTCATGACAATTGAAACAAAAGTTTTTCCACTTGTACACGTATTCTCAAAACTTGAACCAAAGATGCAACTATGTCCATGTTCAACCACAGCTTCCTAGCTGTTGTTCAAGGGGGAAAGAATGCAAGTCAAGGGAAACCTAACGTGATAATAATATGACAAGCTCATACTAACAATGGCTGTCTTTAGTTTCAGTCAAATATACAACAAAATAATGATTAAGATTTTCGTTTGCTTTCTAAGCTTAAAATTTAACAGCTGTTTTCTCTCTTTTTCGTGGAATTACAATCATAAAAGACTGGAAAAAATAGCGGTATTCATTATCTTGTCTACGCGATATAGAGCAAAACGTTATAACGTCAAAACTGCTCGAAAATTGAAGACACCACAATTAAAACGTTGTAACATCTTCGTTGCTAAAGCATTTTACTTGTCTCAAAGCACACAGCCAAGAAAATAAATGAAATAAAAATAAAAATTGCGTATTGTTTACATTTCTCCATTTAATTTGTTTTTTGCTACATATTTAGTTACTCCTACATCTAAATATGCGTTATAACGGGTCAGTAGACGTTGTAGCGCCAAAGGCTTATATCGCCAAAATTCGTTATAGGGAAATAATGAATACCGCTATAAATAACAAACCTGACGCTTTGAAAGCCAGCTACCTCTTACTTCTTTTACTTTTACTAGCTTACCAAATAACGAGTTATTCGGCATTCGGCTGAATCTAATTCTAGTTCGAATCGAATCCCAAACCTTTCAACTTCCCGTGTTCATCAATGATTAAGTACACACTTTTTAAAACTTACTTGTTACAAACAACAATAGCGACCCATACGGTATATAATTTATTATATACGTTTACTATTAATTCTTTACAAACTCTTTCACTAAGATTGCTTAAAAGCGCAGAAACCATTTTCAGTCGTAACACTAGGCATATCTAATATCAAACAAGTCAACACCAATCGAAAAGGATAGTCTACATTCGCCTCTGACACAATTTGGAGGCTTTCAAAAGTACAAACAGCAACGTTAGTTCTCGTAATTCCGCAGTTACGAAGAATCAAACTAAATATTTTCTCTAACAACCTAAATACTTTAATCATAGATAATCGTAAAAATTTAAGCACTTGATATAAATTCTTCTTACAGACGCTGTGGACGACTTGTAAGGTTTTGTATCCTACATATTTCCTTTTCACATCTTCACGATTTCCACTAGCGAATTGCACCGCCACGTAATATCTTTTTTACGACCCAACTTGCAGAAAGAAAGCAAGCCTAGATATTAATCTATCTATAGTATAACGCAACAGCGACAGTATCGTTGTCTAGAGCCTCCAACTGGAGGTGGTGGTGTCATTGGTGCAAAATAAGCATGGACGCGAATATTTGGTAAATGGTTCTGGAAAAATATAATGCAAAAACATATTACATTATTTTCAATTAATTATCATTTTTAACCTTGAATAGGTAACTGAGTAATGCATTTTCCAAATTATGAAAACTATGTACTCACACGAAGTCGTCTAATTCCTGCTCGTGTTATAAGTTGACAGTCATACAATTCGATTCGCTGAAGGTTATGACAGGCAACTAAATGCTCCAATGACGCATCCGTTATGAGAGGGCAATTGTCTAATTCCAAGATTGTCAAGTGCTCCGCCGAACAGGGAGCCATTCCCAACTGTCTTATGCCATCATCAGTAATCAGTTCGCAGTGAGACAGAGTCTGGGTGGAAAACAATCGTAAACAAAAATTAGTGAAATTGTTCCAACACATGTCACGTTGCTTCGCTACTTCGAATTCAAAGGAAAAACATATACCAAGAATTATTTCAAAGAAAACAAACCAGCTGTTCTAATCTAGGACATCCGTTAGCGAGGTAAATCAGCGTGCAATCTGTGATGAGAACGCAGTCTTCAAGATCCATTTTTTCAAGATAATGACAGTTCTGTAAAGTAATACATACAACATTGTAATAATAACCACGCGTTGATACACAGCAACTGTGACAGTGTTGTCAGAAATCTACAAAGGAAACCAGTGATGTTATAACGATTAACAGCAACTGTAATTCTACATGGTAACAGTGTTATTAGCAACTACGGACTACAGCTACAGGAGTAATTATACAGTACGAGGAAAAATAGTAAGGTAAATAAAACTTTAGGTTACCTTAGCAAGAGCTTGAAATCCATTATCTGTAAACTGAGAGCAGCTTGCTGCTTCAAAAGTACTTAATTTGTGACAGTACTGCGCTAAAGCCAGGAGCGATGTATCGGTAAGATTGCAGCATCCCGACAAGCACAGATAATGAATATTTGGACAGTTTTGCGCCAACCGTTGAATAGCCTCGTCAGTTATAGCCTAAAATCAAAATTCGATCAATCCAGAGTCAATTTTCGTTGCAAATTCCGCACGGTGCGGGTTGTGACTATGACAGTAATCGGTAGGCATTAATATTGCTATTACATACACCATAATAACATGGCTGAACAATATTGCTAATATAACAATGAATCTAACCACAGCTCCTCTTAAGTTGACGACTTCAAGAAGGGTACAGTGGCTTGCCAAATGGATCACGCAGTCATTATCGATAAACGAACCTCGAGATTTGGCAGTAAACTGTTGAAGCTTTGGACAGCCACGAGCGAGTAACCCTATACCTGAATGAAACAATTTTTACAACTTTCACTTTCACAAATCTACCACGATTTCCCAAAAATATGTAACGATGATAACTGCACATTTATGGTCCAGAAACCCACGGAATAATAAAAGTACAAATGGTTTTCCCGAACATATAATTAGGGGTACATATATGAGCTGCGAGCGCCTTTGTATTCGACCACTCAAGCGAAACATAACTTTCTCTTCACATCTTAAAGATCAATACAGAAAGTAAATCACAAACCTTTCTCCGTAATATTGTCACACCAAGAAATATTGATATGGGTGAGATTCGGACAACCTTCGCCTAGTGCTTTTAATGACTCGTCGGTAACATTCGAGCATGATGTCAAATCTAATCGCTGTAATTTCCGTCCGTTTCTACTCAAGCAAATGCACGTTCTAGAATAACGTAAATCCATTACTGCATTGAACATTAATAGGATCCAATAATTTGTAATTCTACTTTTTCGCTTTCATATCAAAAACTTACATATCCGTTATTCTTTTACATGTCTCCAAATTTAAATCCTCAATATTGTGGCATTGCTGCGAGAAAGTTTTCATCGCACTGTCTCCAACTGACTGACATCCTCGTAAACTTAATTTTTTCAAAAACCCTCCTGATCTTCGAGCAATATTTTCCACCACCACACCCTTTAATTAATAGTAAAAGAGTTATGATTATTCTTCATACACGAAGCAGTTTACAGTGTAAAAATCAATCCTGATCGATGGGCCCAGTCAGTAATGGCAATAAAACTAAATCTGACATTGGTGAAGGGGCACCATTTTCTTCAAAATAATCATGGAATGCAAATCTCATTAAACACAAGCTACCACATAGAAACACCCTTAAGGTTCTACCTCAATATCAGTCTGGAAGTTGAATAAGTTGATTTTTTTCCAGTTACTGCCATCAAGAGCTAGCAAATTCCAGGATTTAGAAACCTGAGCACATCGACAAAGTGCGACTACATCCAAGAACGAAAATATTCTTAGAAGAAGCTCTTTAGGTAACTTTAGATTAATCAAGTCCTCTTCTTCGTTGGCATTTCGGTTTCTCTAAAAACGGGAAAAGAACAAAAATTAAAAAACCATTTTATATTTCTGCTACTACACTGTCTTTAAAACCCGTATATTACCTGATTATTGAGTTGTGAATGCTTCATCTTGATTGCAATGGTTCAAATGAGAACAAAAAACTTCGTAGGAAATTGATATGCAGTTCAATTCTTAAACGCTACAATGTTATTCCCTTAACTTGATTCTGAACTTATTTGCAACTCCCCCTTCAACCTCCAACGATAATGCGATGAAGATGAAGAATGCGCTTCCCTTAGTGTCCTCTCAAAATTGTTTCAAACACCTTCTTATGAAACGTCAGAGCTTGAGGAACAAGCAAAGTACAGGCACCTTAAAAATAAAAAATTCATTCAATAAAATGCGTCAAACTTTTAAACCTTACAAGTAAAGGGAATAAACTTATCACATGAATTTTGTTATTTGTTGTAGTTGTATACAACGAGAAATTTAATCTTGTGAACCTACAGAAAGCATAGCCTAACTGCAATCAACTACTGTCGTCATCATCAACAATTGGCAATTAAAAGTTGGTGTTGACAAAGACCTCGTTATTCGTTCCCTTCGCTTCCCGAGTGAATAAAAATTGCGCAGAGTTCTGATAGAAAATCAAGCGAATTCGTTTTCCTTAAATATTGACTTTCTTAATTCTTGTGTAGTATAAGTTATCCACTATTGTATGGCAGAACTTCTGCAATCATGTGGTAAAGGTCAACTCCGTCACATAATTTATACTTCTTCGAGGTTTATATAGTAACCTAGAAAATAATCAGTTGAATTCATTTACTGGTGATAAATAAAATATGATTTTAAAATCATTGTTTTAAATTATGTCATACTTCATGCTCTGCGCAACTGGTGTAGAAACAAGTAAAAATTAAGTTAGAATACTGTCATTCTGTCATGGTACTGCAGTCAGCTGTCATTGTCACAACTGTCAACTGTCGAAATCCGCAATGCATGTAAACTTTGAACTCATTTGTCTATCACGGCGTTGAATTAGAAAGCGGATGTGGAAAACATGGACAAAGAATGTACGTTACTCATAATTGTGAAACTTTCATCTGAATCTCAACATTAAAGTTGGGTCATGTCATGAGTAGGTGGTTTGGTCTGAGCTATTTGTTTTCAGTTAATTTCATCCTTTTCAAAATTATACTGAACTAAAAGATATTGACAGGTACCAAAATACCTGCCTCCCTCGGAAAACATGTATCGATCTTCTCTCTTCCATCTTCAAATCTTCTTTCTCCTAACCTAATGATAACGATTCTGAGGCAAAAGTCGGAGAAAATAATACATAAAATGCCAGTCAAAATTTTATACGAATGTCACTTCTAATTGATGACACATTTGTAGCCAACTGTCCATTCACAATAAAATAATTGGAACACTTTGAACTTGAAAAATCTTTATGAGAACAGTAAAACAGCAGCCATAACTACGAACGATCAATTGACAAGAATCCCGCTCGCAAAAATGACGATTTCAACTGAACCTTAAATTAGAACGCAAGACACTTAATTGATAAGTGCTATGAATTCAAATACGAATCCATTACTCTATATAATAGATGGGAAGATGATTTAATTCATCACGTGAACTGTAGTAAGATTTGACTGATACTGACCCGAAGACAGATTGGTTGGTCTTAATAGTTAGCAGTGATTAGGAATAATCCTAGAATGTTGAATGTAGAATGACTGACAAAGAAGATTTTGGATAGATGTCAATATACGATGATGAATATGACAACATAACTAAACACGCATTTCCTTTGTTCTCAAAATAATTATGAACGGTATTATTATCACTCTGGAGAAAGACAAGACAAGGACTGTCAATTCAAGTCTTAATCACTCTTGAAGGAGCATTCGCTAGCTCAGAAAAACAACGCCATTTATTGAATCAGAACTTTTAAACACGGAAAATGAAGTACAAAATCAAAAAACAGAAAGATGGACGATAAGAAAGAAGATACAGGTAGTATTATCATCACGTATAAATAAGCACAATATACATACTACAACACAACCATAACACAATTGATCTGTTTAAGGTGCTCTCGACATTAAATCGTCAATCGTCATCGTCATTGTCAATCGTGTACTTGAATTTAAATGAAACACATTCAGCAAAATTAAGCATTTGAACACTATTAACACCCTACAAAATTCAAGATTCAGTGTCAATACAATATAAAGAATACAAAGAATCAAGTGTAATTCCACCGCACGTACAAACAATACATGATACAATGTTGCACCTACAATACAACTACAACCAAACTACAACCGACAATACCATCATACTACATAATTACATTGAATATAATGCTGAATGCTTAACGTACCTTTACCATGACGGAAATACCACGTAGAGTGGTAGAGCACTTAACTCTAGCCAACTGTAAATGTTAAGGTAAAAATGGTAAACGATAAACTGAATGGTGAATGATAATGACGATGGTGAAGAAGAGTAAATGGTACGACAATGTTGATGCATGAACTATGAGCGTTTGGGAATTATGAATTATTTTGAATTCTTAAACAACCTTTATGATGACAGTTTAGTTCCCGTCACAATTTTCAGTTTTATATAGTAACGCACCGTAGTCATATTCATACTGACTTGACTTGGCTTAATGAGTATGATTACAAATCAATAAGAATGTTGAAGACCGACGGTGAAATAATAATTTATCACTGCGGATAATTTCCTTTGAGAGGAATCATCAACAACCAACAGCAACACACGAAAGATGTAACAAGACAACGAAAACCAGTAAAAAATGGAAATGAAATGTTGAATGTAGTGTAATGTAATGTGGTGACTGTCTTGTGTACGGAGTTGAAATTAAAAATGGTAATTCATAATTGGAAATGTGCTGTCACTGTCAAGTATGTCAAGTGCGTGTTGTGTGTGGTTGTGAGGGTTAAAGTTAGAGAGCACGAGTAAATATTATTAATTTCGATTGAATTTGTTGATGGTTACAAATAATTATGGTGCACTTTTGAAACAAGTGGAAGTGGAACAAAGCTATTTAGCTTTCCATCCAGAAAATCATTGTGCACTGTATCTGTTTGACTTGCATGACACGAAAACTAAATTAGTTTACTTACCTACCAATTTCTGCACCTACACTCACTAGGACTTTAGCTGGCAACCCTATGAATCTCCACTCTACACTCACAAAATAACACACAGGAGAACTCAAATGCACGGCAGACTACAATATTGAAAGAACCGCTTCCAACTCTGCATGATCTTCTGTCTTCTATGAAACT